>BJBW01007261.1:0-34103 GCA_004320125.1 Scolopax mira
TGGAACGGGCTGCCCAGGGGGGTTGTGGAGTCCCCTTCGCTGGAGAGATTCAAGACCCGACTGGATGCAGTCCTGAGAGGCATGCTCTGACATGCTCTGGGTGGTCCTGCATTGGCAGGGGAGTTGGACTAGATGATCTCTATGGTCCCTTCCAACTCCAAAAATTTCAGTGATATTCAGTGATATTTCAGTGATTCTTGCCAAATGTTTCTCATTAGTCTCTATTGTAAACAACTGGCTACATTCAAGAAATTAAAGAGCAGTTATCAGCTTCAGGTACGTGGCTCTGCATTTTGCTTTAAGGAGCTCTAATTCTCTGAGTCTTATGAAAAGCAGACCCCTTTTATTTACTCTTTATCAAGGTCCCAAATTTTAGGGCTAACCACTGGAAAGTGTTTATTTAAATGAGCATTTGTCAAAGATAGATTACAACAGTTTCTCAGTTCAAAAAAGGACAGAAGGCAAGAGGCGAATATTTGCCAATATGAGGAAGTTTAAGCTTCTTGAATAGAAAGAAGTATCTCATTTCAAAATCAGGAGGGACTACAACAGATAAGTCACATATACCTGAGCATGACGTGAGCCTGCGGACACTACTCATTTTTCCACAGGAGCATGGATAACTAGTTCTAGTATTTATAATTAGATATGTGTTGCAAATTAAAGAAATAAAAAATATTGCTGGAGGATGGATCATAATCTAAGAGGGAAATGGTTTTTTTTGGAAATAACCTTCTTTTGCACAATTTAATGTTAAGTTTCCTGTTGTCAACATGAAGTTTTTCAGCATTCTTGTCCTGCAGTAGAGGAAAGAAACAGTAGAATTAACCCAATTTTTCGTAATTTTCTAATCAGGTGTCTTGATGGTTTAAATTACATTTTATAATATTACCAAGATTTTTTAATAAGTTTAATGGAGCCATATTAATTAGTGCCTTTGGGGAAGTTAGAAGAGAAAATATTTTAATGAGACAAAATATATACGAAATATGTTCAAATGGAAATAATTACAGGGATTTTATCTTCCACTTTCTAAGCCTCTTTTCCTTGGCCTGACTACTGCTTGACACTTTATATGATGAAATAAAATTACCTCCTTCTTTTTTCTTTTCTGTTGTTTAATTCTTGAAAATGAGCATGTTTTGTGGAAAGAAGAGCCGAAGAACATCATGCAGAAAAATCTACTTTGGAAACTCAATGAGTTACAATTGATTTTTCCTTTTTTCTGAATTGTGTTTGCATGCTTTAAATGATTTATGGTTCATTAGTTCAGGTTAGAGAAAAGTTTTACTCTGTTATTGTGAACTGCAGAATTTAATAAAAGAAAGGAAAATACTTCACTTGCAGAGATACTGAAAGAAAAATTATGGTGCTTCAGAGTTTAAATTGGGATATGGTAGCAAGCTGCTTTCTTTTTTAATCCTTGCTAATTTAAAAGCACAAGTCTCATAGAAGCATAATGGACTTACAGTCTGAAATCTCTCTAAATGGGAATTTCAAATATACCACTGACTGTTTGTGTTAGGCAAAATTTTCCCAGTCCGTGTTTGACCAGTCAGGAGAATAATAGGAAATAAGCCCGAACATTACATCTCTGCTTGGCTTCTGCATCGGACAAAGAGAGAATCTGAATTTCTTTCAGCTAATCCTGAAGTGGTCCCTTTTAGACAGAGAGTTGATTCCACCAGCTCAATCCAGCCCCAGAATAAAAGGATTTTATATATATATATATATATCCTTTCTTGAACTCCAGTTAGCAAAGTAGATATTACTGTTGCTTTCTGGTGACATGGGTTTTTTTGTTGGTTTGGTTTTTTTTTTTTTCCTGCTGGGGAAGCAAAAGGGGCAGAAATAATGGGGAGAACAACATTGCATCTTTCCAATCGTAAGAGCAGAGGGGATGCACCAGTTGTTAAGATTTGTGAGCAAAACAACTGTCATGTGTCGCTATCCATTTTGTTCAATGCACAGCAAGGAAACTTGTTCTGTGGTAATTATTAATCACCAGAGGAAGCTTTTCTTTTGCCTTTTCAGCAGTGTTCTCAATAGGTACCATCACGGTCAGTTCCCCTTACCTCTTAACTAAGGAATTTGCTTTTGTTGCATTTTGTTATGATAAAAACACCTTATTTCATAAACTAGCACTGCTTCTAGGCCAGAACTCCTGCAGATATAAGCAGGAGTTGAGTTTCATGCGATGTTGCTGGAACTGCCTCTTGGTTCCCTATCTTCTCCTGAGTATTCGTGCTACTGGTTTGTTTTTTTGTTTTTTTTTTCTTCTATAGGATGTAATATTTAAGGCAAGTGATCATGCTCCCAGGACAGTTTCTGTCAGCTTTATTAAGTAATTGGAGTGCAGGAGTCCTGCTTAAAGTTCAGCCGTTGTTGACAGGAATTCAGCAGGGAGACTAGAACCTTATTGCAAAGCAGAGCACAGGCCTTCTCCGGAGAGGCCAATGAATGTGAGGGAAATGTGTGAAAAAGCAAGTTCCCCTGCAACAATTGTTACTTATTAGTAAAGATAAGAGCAGTACACATTATAAGTCTGTCACTAGTTTCTAAAAATAGAGTTGCAAATGTCTTGGTTATATCAGCTACATTGTATTATGTCACAGTTTTCTTGATAATGTGGAAGAGAAGGTGAAAGGAATTCCTTTCACATCAATCACAATTATCTCCTCCCACTGTTTGGTTTGGGTTTTTGTGGGTTTTTGCATTGCTTTAAAAATACTGGTGATTTTGTAAATTAAGTTGATAATTCACAGCAAAAAGTTGTAGGCCTAGTTTGGGTAATATTGAAACTTTTCCATTTTATTCCCCTTGTCTTCCTCTGTGGTTCATCCTTTTTCCTTCTCTTCCCAAAAATCCTATTCATCAAATTTAGTACTGAATTATTGACAGTTTTATTACCCGGAAACTGTTGTCTTTTTTTTTTTCTTTTAAAAGCTGATTGTTGTTGAAAAACAGCTTTTGCTGAGCTCTCTTTATTGATCAAATATTTAACAGTCTGGTAAGTGTGAGTGTGTATTAGCAAGAGTCTTTGTTAAACCTCCCCTATGGCACTTCATCCCTAAAATGTATAACTTTTCCATTATTCCTTAGTCACTTGCTGTATTGTGATAGATTCTTTACAGTCATATATACACTTCACAGAATTTGAAGACATGGGAGAAATATACAGGGAAAAGAAAAATAGTGTGGGTATTAAAACACAAGTCAGAATCTGAGACCACTTGTGTCCAGAGTGCAGGACATGTGCTCTGCAGACCGTGTAGTTATATGTGTACCCTGACTGCCTGTCAAAACAGGCTATGAACGTATACCATTTACCAATTTTTTTTTTTAAAAAAAATTGAGTACACAGCTATAAAACAGGTTCTGATTTTTTTTTTTTTCATCTGAAATACTGAGATTGATTTCAGTTTTAATTTTGACATCCACAATATAATGTACAGTGCAAGGGTTTCACTATTGTTCCACCAGATGCACAGTTCCAGGGCAAAGCATAAACAAGGTTATTTAAAAAAAGCACATAGCTCCTTAGCAGGGTAGTGGATGGTGCAAAGGTTGTTCTGTGTATTTGGTGCATTATGGAAGGCGTGAAAATGGCAAAAGTATATCACTAAGTCAGAAGGTGAGGGCTCATGAGAGGAGAGTAAGTAGAAAGGGGAAATTAGAGAAATATATACTGATTAAAGAAATCAAACTTTGTTGATGTTAGTGGCGACACAGAGGTCTTAGTTCTTGTGGATGGGTACTTTTCTTGTCCATGGTTTCTATAGTTCTGTCTTAAAAACTTTAGTCAAAATCTTAAGCTTGAGGACCAGCACTTTTTTTGTAGTGCTGTCCTCTTAAAAGAGATTTATGTCTTCTGCTTACGTATATAGGAGCATTAGTATCCTGGACACACACCTAATGCTACTTCATTGGCTGGAATCACCCATGCAGGTTGTCAGATCCAATTGCTCCACCACCTTAAACAATATGCTAAGTGAAATCAGATAAATCTCAGCTGGAGAAAAAGTGATGATTGTAGCTGGCTGCCCTAACTCATTCACCACAGAATGGGCCATATCAGCCTGGATCAATTGCTTTAGCAAGAAAATAGTCTTTCTGTTAAAATGTACAGTATTCTGTTTTCAAGGAAGCAAAGTCTATTTTACTGCAGAGTTAGAACAGACTTGTGTTTTATGCCACCAGAAAGGAGTAGTGAAGCATTTCTGAAGAACTATAAGCTGGGTAAAAAACTTGTTTGAGCTCTGTGACCAATATCTTAGTGAAATCTTTTTGGTCTGCCACATATTTTAATAACCTGACTGTTTATAGTATTGCAATAAGGAGTAAAACACCAGATAGAGACATGAAAACTTCTCCATCAGTGAATCAGAACTTTGCCCAAGCATTTTTCCTGATCTCCATGTCCTCTGTAATGCCTGAGTTACCTGGTGAGGAATTACATGGGCACACCACATGAAATGACTCTTTCTTGATTCACCCTGGTCTGTCTGACAGGGAGCCTCTGTGTTCATAGCATGAGAGCTGAGAACTGCACAGACAATGAAACCCTTTAGTGCTCTGCAGCACCCTCCACTCCATCTCCTTTTTCCCCAGCAAGTTCTGCAAAGTTATGAAGCAGTTTATCTCGTGTGTTGCCGTGGTGATGCTCGCTTCTGAGATCAGCAAGGTAGAGCTGTCACAGTGAGTGATTGCACAAACTTTGCAAACCGATTAATGTGCCTGGAACGCTGAACATATTAAACTATAGTCTTTAGTTAATCGTAGGGCCAGAGGGACAGAAATCAGGAGGAAGACTGATGTTGTGGTTTAAACAGCCCTTATGGTGAGGGAGACTGTGCTGTACTTGGAATTGTTTGTAACCCAGGTCACGACTCCCACCTACTCTTTATCCCCCAGCCAGTCAACATCCAAACTTTCCCCTTCCAACCATGTACCTTTTACATCGTAATGCTCATGTAAAAACAAGCATTTCTGGAAGACAGTTTTTTTCCTGTTGTTCACACGGTTGTGAAAATCCTGTACTGACAACTGAATTTTTCAAAGCAAAAGCGAGTGATGTCCTACTTGATATTGTTTGCATGATACATTTTTCCCTGGGGGAGTTCATGTTCAACCCATCTATTATTTAAAATTCCTGCTGAAATCAGTGGGCCCTCCAAGTATGGAATGGCTGCCAGAGCATCTCTGCATAAGTAATTGCTGCTGATCATACACTAGGTCTCATGAAGAGCTTCTTTACTCAAATGATTTCCAATGGAGCTCGCACTAGATATATGTTTTCTTGTCACACCATCATTATTTTCGAATATCAAAAAATATTGAGATGTTATGAAATATCAAACAGTAAAAATGTGAATTTCAGTTCAGCCTCCTGTGGTTGAGGAACATGCATTCGCAGAGTTTTTAGGATGTACCTTCATCTTGCTCCATCTTTAGAACTTCAGGTTGCTAACAGTTACATGGGTAAATTAGTCAAAATTGTGGGAATGTTAATTCACCTAACTAGGAATTAACTTGCATGTGGGGAATCAACCAGCTTAAATATTAACTCTGGTTTATTAATGGTTCTTTTCCCATTCCTCATGAAGACTAAAATAGTAAGTCTTTAGCTGAACTGCCTCAGTTCAAGCAAGTGTTTGTTATGACAGTTATTTTCTATTTAATCAAAACATGAGATTAATTCTATTTATCTAGTTAGAAAAAAAGCAACAATGTAGCCAACTTGCTACTCATTGATTCTCTGATTTCCTACCACAGCACTGTATTTGGGTTACATTATTTTTCTATCTGTTTTAGTTCTTTTTTTCACAATTACTTAAAATGTACTTTTTGTATAAAAGAGCCCATGTACTGTAGATTGATATCTATCAGGATGCACAGTCTACAATAAAAGGGTAGTGCAATAACAATACAAGCATATGGCAACCAGATGTCAACCAAGCATGAAGTCAGAAAAGGTCATATGCGGCAGCTTTTAGCAGCTCAGCAAGAAACGAGAAAACAAAAACACTGACATTTTCTGGACGCATTTTTCTGAACTCTTCAAAATTTGTTATGAGATACAGTGTTGGCTCATGAATTTAATTTTCCTGTGCATTCACAGGAGAAAGTCTTTTGAACTTAGTCTGATGAGGAACTGGAGATGGTGGCTCTGGTATTCAATGGTGTGGTTCCTTGGCAGCCTAGCTCTCTGACCTCCATGAGCCATCACACACGGTACAATAAAACCAGTCAAGTTGCCCCAAATGCACCCATCCTTCCTTTTATATGAGTTTTGTGGTTTTTGTCTCTAACTTATGACACGACCACCCTGAGAATATTTCAGACCTCCATTCAACTTTAAGAGGTACACTGCAGGTAGAGAGATGCTCATGTGCTTGGGGAATAGGGGTCTGCATCTATATTACACGTCAGTAACTGAAGGTGCCATCAGAAACCTTGGCTTTTACCTGTGTTTAATGCCCTTGAAATCTCTATACTTCTTCTCAGGTTGACACTGCCTGCAAATCTGTTTTCTAGCTGGTGCCTTGCTAACTTGCTTTGGTGAGCTCAGATGATTTGCATTTTGTATGGGGAGAACAGATGGCAGTCAAGCCTTGAAACTGTACATTTAGATTTTCTGGATACAAACCTTTCCAAATACTAATAAACAAGGAGTCAATGCAATGCATACTCCTAGACAGCATAACAGACCTTGTTGAGCAGTAGTTCTTCATAAATCCAAATTACCATAGTATTTCCCTTTTACTTGGTGAGCTAATAGTACTTAGGGAACAATTGGACCATATTTACTCTTTGAAATTTCATATAGGTGTATTTAAACTATTGTAACCACAGGGTAGAGAAAAGCTGCTGCTTATTAAAAACCTTGTTCATGAGTAAGTTGAAGTGGTATTCTTTAATTGATCTGGGAGACCATAAGCTATGTATCTTATGTCAATACAATGCTGTGTACATTACAAACCAGGCTAGTGCTAGCTCAGGTATTTCTGAAATGCTCCCTAATGCACAACGTGTACTTAATTAACATAGTTCCAGCTTTCTGTCTAGTTTTGATCCCTACAAAGGGACTACTAAGTCTTATACAAGCTTATGAAGGTCTTGTTATTGACTTGCATTAATTAGTAAAGTTTCAATTTTCTCATTTTTTCAATAATAATAATAGTTATTAATAATAATAACAGCAGCAATAAAGTCCTTTCTCTCATCTTATGCACATGTCCTGCAGGCTCCAAGGTCTGTCTTCATTTTTTAGATAAGGGTAAAGCAGGAAACAGTTCTGAATACTTCTGTTTTTCCTACGCTGAGATTCTGTCACTGATGCACTTTCCTTTTCATAACACAAGTAAGACAGTACTTCTCAAAGTCTGAGAACAACGTGAACTATAAGGTGTCAGGAATATAAAAAAAGGTCATTGAAGAAGAATTCAGGAGCAGTCAGATAGGATGAACCAGGAGTTTTATGCAGTAAAAAGAGGGGGGGAAAAGATTATAAAGGCACAGTAGTTTTGAATCATCGTAGTATCACCATCAGGAAGGGTGATATATCCTCATTAGAATATGTTTGAAATTTTGTCATGGTCATCTAGAAATGGGAAGGAGTAAAATCTTAATTATGCTGGTGTTGGTGAACATTTTCCCATACAATTTGGTGCAAAGACGATCACAAGGTGTTATCTCTTTTTCGCACAGAACAGTATTGTAGTAATAAAGACATGAAATAACAATTTCAGCTTTCAATTTACAGCTCAAGATTAGAAAGTGCCAAAAAACCAGATTATTAAGAATTAATGATTTTTGTAATGATTTTGTGAAGAAAGGACACAGAGCCAGAAGGGAGTTCTGAGGGAGGTGCTCCAGCCCTTTCCAACTGTTTAAACTTAAACTTCTGCCTTTAAATTAGCCAAGTACATTTCTTCCAGTCCTGTAAATGAAAAGCTGTTGCAGATCTCATTACCCTAGTGTTGAAATCCTAGAGTATGGTAAACTAATAGCTAGTTGGTAGTGAACTATTTTCATTCATTTTCGAATGAAATAATAATAAATATATCATTCAAGAGAAGAGATAAGCTGACTGATGATAGAGACACCCTGTGCTATATGAGGCAGCTGAGGTTGGGTGTGGAAGGGGAAGAAAAGGTGAAGTGCAGTAGTTGCCCCACTCCCTTTATCCCAGGATTGACACAGGCACCAGGCAACAGAATTCACTTTTTGATTCTGTAATCTTCAACAGTGCTATGAAAACACTTCCTCCCTGAAAAAATAACCAAAAAATCCACTTTGTTAGTTTAAACTATGTTATGCTTATAAATCCATCACTCTTCTTTCAAAGCCTCTCAAGAATAACTAGCAGGAACTTTTTGTGGAAGCAGAGAGGAAAAGTAAACTGTTAACGTTAGTACACTATTTGCCATCTGGTTGTGCTTAGTGTTCAGTAATATAGAAGGTTTGCAATCAAATACGTGCTATTCATTGCCAGAGTTCGTGCTCAGTCACTTAAAAGCATGTCTTTGTAGACATTATCGATGTGTATGCCTTGTGGTCTTCCAAATACACTTGTATTTCTCATTCTGCTGATGATTGATATGTGTATTTACACATGTACGTGTCAGTCGCTTCTGATTTATGCTTTAAAATAATTCACTATAATTCAGTTAATGTGGCCATATGTTGAGTCAGCACTTCAAACCTATGTTTAATCTAAACTCTCCATTGTTAGTCTAAGCTATATATACATATATTTCACTGCCAGAGAAAATATATCTGGAGCCAGGTATTCCACCAATGTGGAGTCCTGCTGATTTAATGTGAGCCAAGAATATGGCTTGCAATTTGTGTTTTTAACTCCTAAACTTTTTGGACTCAATCTGAGTTCTGTGGATGCATTTTTAAGCACATTTTTAACCTATGTGGTTTGGAACTGTGAAATCCAACTGTTTAAAATGTGGTTGTTTTGCATTTGGTCACTGAATGAACTGTGACTAGTAGTATCTGTAGGTCAACTTAGAGTTGTTGACATTAAGGAAATCTAAATTTCCTTCCATTCTTTCTAACGCAAAAAAAAAAAATTGTCATTCCCCCATGGTTCCATTCAAGCAGGTCACCACATTGTGTAACTCATTACAAGTTGCAAATCGCTGCTCAGCCATGTGTGTGGCACAGGCTAGAGACCCAGTGTAGGGCCCAGAGAATGTGCAGTTGTGTTTGCTCACTTTAAAGGATACAACATGCTTTATTTGCCATCACATTGCATACTTTGCATATTGTCTTACTTTTGCTTGGTGTTCCACTCAAGTCCCTGTAAGATTTGCTTTAGGTCAATGCACAGATGGGAAAGAACCTATAAATTGTCTTCAGAGCACAGAATAGATGCATTAATTAAAACTATGGAAGATGCCGATTTTCTATATTTGCAGTAGAAATGTCTTCATATAAACTGAGACTACTCTGTAAATCAAGATTCTTGGCCAAACTTAGTTTTTGAAACAATTATCCCTTGATTAGAAACTGCCAGCAATACAAAGTTGATGCAAAGAGGCATTTGTTCTATTGTGGAAAATAAGTGTTTGAAATGAACAAAGAGTAATTATACTTACGCTTTCTGCTGATTTTATTTTTGTTCTTAATTTAAATAGAGAACCTGACAGCCATAAGAATGGATGAAAACTGTCTATGGTATTTTATTATTTTTTACACATGCCAATATCAGTTTTCTCAGTTTGATTGCATAAATCTAGCTTAACTTCAGGGAGCTCTTCTAGACTTGCTCTGTGATAACACACAGCTTTAGCAACAATTATCTATATAAAATTGCAAGACTTTGACAATTAATTCCTCCTGCTAAATGATGTGGCCAATCAGTAAAGTGCAAGCAGATGGAATATAATTTCAAGGGCTGCATTATCAAATTATCAACAGTAAAGTTGATAATTAAATGACAGAGTAAAGTCATTACCAATTCAGTCTAAAGTAATGTGCAAAACGACATGCAGTTACCTTGGAGGAATGAACAAGCATATTAAAACTGGCATGGAAACCCATCAGTAAAACAGGTGATAATCAATCTTGAAGGAGTTTAACAAATGGCTACATCATGAAATGGATACTGTCATAAGCTGTAAACTTTTTGATGGTGACTGAAGAAGAATAAGAAAATGAAAGTTTAAAAAACAAATATGACATTAAAATCTTAGAAAGAAGCAGGTAAATAAGAAATAGCTTTCATACTTTTTGTGTTTGTCAATTCTTTTAAAGAACATCTCAATGAGCAAGGACTATTCAGAAATGCAAAATATACGACCAATCTCTAAGGTGTTTTTAGTGTGAAAAGAATGAATTCTCAGTTCTTCCAAGATAACTATATTTTCCTTTCAAATCTGTTTTTCTTTTATTTTCAGCATTTTTCTTGTATGGTAGTTTCAAATTAGTTTGTTGGTTCAAAAATATAGCACCAAACAGACAAATGTAATTTAACATTAAACTCCATTTAAAGAAAAACAAACACATTTTAGATCAGATCAAAGAAACTCAGTTGAGAGAAACAAGAAAGTTGAGGTCAAGCCAACTTGAAGCTGTTATACTGCATTTCTGTTTTTCTGATGGTAGCATGAAACACTTCAAGGTGAAAAAAAAAAAAAGAAACTTTCAAAGAAGCAGCTTTCAAACTAGTTGTTGATGTAGAAACTGTATTTTCAATTAAAAATAAAAAAAGTTTTGATGAAGCATTTATCAAGGTAGGATAGTGAATGAATGCTTAGACAGACTTAACCCATCAGAAAGGGAACACCAAGCTCAAAACAAAGTAGGTTGTGATCTTCTAAAAGTCCCCAGGGAGTAGTAAGATCCCAGCTGTGGAGATTGTCAGGTAGCAGGAGGGACTGGAACTAACCTCCATCTAGTCAAGGTGAACACTAGCTGAATTTCTTGAGGATGTTCACTTTTGTGGTCATGATTTTGATCTGGAGGGTTGGTAAGATGCCATCATGTCTTTTGGCCTTACCATTTTATGGTAATTATTTCCTTTTCTTTCCTTATGATGAAACCCTCATTGTTTTAATTAAATTCAGCTTGGAAAGCCATTAGTAAAAAATATTAGGAACATTTTAGTAATTTGGTTTTTTGTATCTGGTCACTGATTTATGAATATATTAGTATTATGCAACGCCTCTGTTGTTCTAAGTGCTTATTACTGTCATCTCACCAAGACTATGCTAGCATTTTAATTATGTATCAAGAGCAATAAGTAAAAGCGAACAAGAAAAACAACAACCTAGCAGATCAAGTATTGCTCAAGCTCATGAGAAAAACTCACTAATGGGACAAAGTATCATTAACTTTAAAATATATACTGCACTCAGCTCTTTTGAATCCCATACCTCAGTTTAGCTCCAGTGAAGCCATTGGAGTTTCTGAGTTAAGACTGTTGCAGACTTAATTAATTTTTAATGGCTTAGATTTTGTTGAAAAGTAACAGAGTGTCTTCTCTACTGCATCTGTTACTTCTTTCTCAAAATAGATGAGACTATAGACCTATTTGAACCTTTTTTAAAAAAAATTGTCAATAAAGACAAACTTTTCAATCAAAGTCTTTCCACCTGTGATAAATATAGATAGATTTAAGTATTTAGGAAAAAACTTCTTGTCATTTTTGATTGTTTTGTATATATATATATAAAAATTATAGTAGCTATTCTCTTCTTAGAATCTCATTGCAATCAAGTAATGAAAGCCTGCAACACTCAAATGCAAGTTCAGATATAAATGGTATGTGTACTGCATGCTATACATTTTGGGATCTACTTTTGTACATACTATATATTTTGTAAACTAAAATGTTGCTGAGGAATATATGGTACAAATCTGTTAGCTCTTATTTTATATACATAACTCCATGTAGATAGACTCGTAAAATCATGCCATGGATGAATTACTGAGTAATGAGTAACTGAGGAGACTGTTTATTACTGTATTTTTAAGAGATAATTTCCAGGTACCCAAAGCAGTGAAAGGGTGTTCACTCACCTCATAAATATATTAATATTTTCACAATCTTACCCATCCCAACCTAAATCAATTTAAAAAGTAGATACAGTGTATAATACGTGGCTTGAAAACCAAGAAAATTAAAATTAAGTTTATGTTTTTCGTTTCCTTTTTTTTTTAATTTTTTTTTTCTTTTCTACTCTTTTTTTTCCTCAGAAACAACTTTTCAGACCTCTGTTTACAGACTTAAGTGCATGCTGAGCATGAGAAGAGAGAAGGTCAGGTGTTTTGACACTGTTTTACATACAAGGCTTTTAGGGAAAAGAGGTAGTATTCACCAACACTTCATTTGCCATGTTCCTTCCAAAGAAGGTGAGTAAAAATTCATAGAGAATCCAGTGATATCAGATACTAAAACTAGTGTTTCTAAAGATTATTGTTCTGAGTAGGGTGTTGCCATAGTCCACCTCTATCTTTGCATGAAATTGTCTAATTGGCGATGAATACCTATTCATTGTCATCATCAGTAAGGGTCCAGCACATGGACTAAAGGAGGATTTCCAGCACACCTTCTCACTGTGGCAAAATTGAGTCAAAGCACACCAGGAGACAAATGCTTTCCCTGTCTTTCCAGTTAGCTTCTTTATTGTCTTTTAGGTTTGCAGGAGATATAGATTAAAGATCTAAGTTTTTTAGACTATCCAAAGATGTGCAAGTCACCTTAGCATAAATGAATATTTGTCTAAAGGAGTGTTCATTCAGTATGGCACAATTGCAAGGAAACTATTCTGCTTCTTACCTCTGTCTTGCCATAAAACTGGAAATGTTCAGTAGGGACAGAAAGCCTTAGATTCGTAGAGACCTGTCAAAATCCTTTGTAGACACATTTAATGTGTGCAGTTTGGAGCTGCCAGCAACTGCTTACATTTTTCTAATGTTCAGAAGCTCCCCCGGAAACCAGATCTCTGCGAACTGCTTTTGTAACCTCCCTGACTGTACTTTGAGGTTATTTCTCTCATCATACAGTGCCTCAAATCTGCATTTTCTAGATTAAAATTCTATTTTGCATAAATTGATCTTTTTGGTACTTTTCCTAGGAAGTTTTTCAGCAAAAAAAGGAACTGCAGTATGTTTGTTGGTGCTCGAGAAATCACCAGCACCTAGAAATCACACTAGGAGTAAGCTAGCAATCGCCAAAAACCTAAAGCTATAATCAATTCTCCACATGTGCCTAACTACTGATGATGCTATGGTGAGTTACATGTGTATCATGTTGAGAATACACCTCATAGAGCTTCTGTCTAAAAGTCAACATTTATTAATATGGTATAATTAAATGAATACAAGAGGGAAATATCTGATTAGTGATATGAAACTATAAATCACAGTCTGGCACACATAAAGTATATGGGTGTGAATAGTTCCTATTGAAGGCAAACTCCTTCCTATTGAAGGAGTTCATAGTGTTCAATGGAATTTTGGTATGGGGGGATAAATGAATAATTTTAGTTTCCTCTGTCCAAGTAAGTGCTATTATGAGAATATTTGTCCTTGAAGAAATACTACCTGAGGTTTTTTCAATTGATAGGAAGTTCTTGTGTTAGAAGTGTGTTTGTGGCTAGAAAGAAGTGCTTCTATATTGAAGTGTTTGTCACAAGGATTTGATCTACTTTGTTTCAATATCAATATGTTCTCAGCTCAAGGACTATCTGTTAATTTAATTTTTAACCCTTGCAGACAACATTTGTGGATATGTCTGCTTAGATAGATGTGTGTATGTGTGTGTGCAGATTTGTGTTTACTATGCCATGATCTGAATTGGATAAGTACAAGGCAGTTCCAGTCCTTATCAGTCTTTAGCAGTGCTGAAAGGCAAGATACCTGGAGGTGTTCAAGGCCAGGTTGGATGGGAATTTGAGTAACATGGCCTAGTGGAAGGTGTCTCTGACTATGGCAGAGTGGGTGGAGTGAGATGATCTTTAAAAACCTTTCCAATCCAAACCATTCTATGATTCTATACCTTAGTTCTGGCACACACCTTGATAAGAGACTTGCAGTTTGCAGAGCAGTGCTAGCCCAAGCATAGTCAGTTCAATGTAACAGAAACATCTATCTGCATGCTTTCATGCACATGTACCTGATGATTTCATGAGCAATGAAAGGTTGCCCACACTTGTTTGCATTCCCTGCACCACACAAACACAATTTTTCAAGATGCTAATAATATTTAAAACATCCTCTAGAGCCAATTTCCAAAATATTCCAAAATAGTTTTTATTGAATACAGGCAAGCCACTGATACAGCTCTTCTTGGTGTTGTGTTAAAGAATGATGAGCACTGGTGGTGACAGAGCTCTGCAGTTTATATGACTGGCCAGGGCAGTGGGAATGTGTAAGGTACCAAACACAAATACAGTCTGGGGCATAGTTTGGGCTGAAATAAACCTGAGAGGTATTAATGGTGCCTGGAACAGGGTAAAACAACAACAGACTCAGGGAATTCTGTCCTGAGTGGACCAATCTTTGGTCAGTTCCCCTCTCCCCCTCAAATATATATATGTATATACACACACGTGTATGCACATAAATATATCTGTGTATGTGTATGAATATGCTTGTGAAGGAAAACAATTTGACAGAAAAGAAACAGAGATTCAGACAAGATATATAGAAAAAACAGATAAACTCTGCTTGTAGCATATTTTCCTGGAGCATTGTTCCAGGCTGTACAGTGCATGGGCAGCCCTCAAGCACTGTTAGTCATTGCACAATGTTGGTCACACCTCTGTAAAGGTGACTAAAAATTTGACTGTCCTGATGAGCACCTCTAGAATGCTGAAAGAAATTAATTTGGAATTTGCTACTATTTCCACCTAAATTAAGCCTAACTTAGATCTTTTATTCCCCTTAAGTTATGAGCATTGAAAGAGAAAGATTAGTAAAATAAGTAATATTTTATTTTGGAGCTGTTGCTAGATTTCTTTTTGTGTTGGCTGTAATTGATCATTGTAATTTCTGCTGGTTGTCTGAGGCAATTACACTAGAAGATAGATACTTCTCCAGCCTTATAAATTCAAATTTTCTCATCTCCCTAATGCCTGTCTTCTGTTTACTCCCATTGGCTTATGCCAGATTGTCTTTTACAGGGAGACATTGGTAACTAAACCACTATTTAACGTAACAATGTTGAAGAATCGATACTTTAATCAAATTAGAACAGAAGCAACTTATGACTTTTTCTGCTGATAAACGTGGGTAAAACTCAGCTAAAATGAATGGATTGACATCATTCACATTAGAAGAGATTTTGGCCTTGATTTACAATCCTGGGAAAAAAATGTGGCATTATATTGCTCTTCCTCCTTGTAGTGACAGAAGCTTTCACAATAAAGATCTTTTTTAATTTATGATTTGCCATAAAAGACATTGCATGACAGGGTTCTCTGGTACTGTAGTCTCCTGCCAGGGACAAAGCAACTATTCATTATGCCTTATACTGTGCAGTCACTTATCATGTTTCTTACCCCACCAGTCTATCTCATTATTCTCCAGGAAAGCCATTTTCGGAACTGCCAGCAACTTACTTAAATTATAAATGGGTTTATGCCCCTTTTGGTTTTGAACAAGGAGACAGACTTTTGTGAATTAGGAACAAGGGGTTGTGCCACTGTGATGTGACACAGTGACTCATCTAAAAAACAAAATATCCCTTCTGAATCAAAATTTGAAGTGGCATCATTATATGCATTTGTTTGGAAATCTTGGCTAAATTCATGCAGCCAGAAAGACATAACGAAATAATCTAGGTCTATAAGTTGTGTCTTAATATTTATTTTTTTTTTATAAATAACAGAAAAGAACTTGTTTCCATTGTAGAAGATTCAAGCTTGGAAACTATTATGTATGATAGGTTAACACAGGATAAAAATGAAGTAATGCAATTCCACACCAAAATGAAAGTGGAGTGATGCACTGAGGTGAGTAGCGTTACTTTGGATTTAAACACCATAAATAAATCTGACATCTGGGCTTAAGTCTGGGCAGTCTGACAGTTGCTCTTGACCTGTCTTGGTACCAATACACAGAGGGGTGTTATTATCCTATCTGTCTGAGGAGAATCTAGAAATGATTTGACAACTTCGAAAGGAGAAACTTTACAAGGTAAAGAAGAAAAACACAGTGAAATCTACTTGTGTATCATGAAACTTAAGGCGGGATGAGTTAGGCCCATTGCAGAGTAGAGCAGTGCCACTCTAATTGCAGTGGCATAGAGCAAGAAGGTGGCTTTATGTTCTGCCATCTACTTATTATGGGCCTCTGGGCTTTGCTCTGATGCTGGTTCATCATGGTAGGCTGAACACTCGGTTATTTTTTTCTCATCTGTTTTGCAGAAGTGATGCTGAAGTTGTAGATCTCTCTTGGGCTCATTTAATAACTAATACTGGCATTTATGATAAAATGAGGGATGTGCTAAACTCATTTGCATCTATGGAAAAATAAACTGATTTTTAGTCTGCTAATAATTTAAAAAATGTGTTTAAATATAGTTTGGAGGCAAAAAGAATGTTTAGTTTAATACAAGGTATGTTTCTTATCTGCTGTCTTGAAATTATTTTTAAATATAGTTAGATTTTAAAACACCATGTAATCTCAAAAGAGAAAATAAAGTATTTTAAATTAAATTGGAGTTATTTTATGTATCAGTCAAAATAATTCAGTCAAGTCAAGACATTTCTCCAGGGAAGGGCCTCAACCACCTGGAGAAATGTCTTGACTTGACTGAATTATTTTATCAATTATCAAAAATTTTATCAATTATTTTATCAAAAGCTTTGTTTGACTTAAACCTGCATTTTCTTTTTTGGCAGAAAATATGCTTCCTTTGGTAACTTCCAAATGGAAAGCAATCTCTGATTACAAACTGATACAATTTAGCAATGTGTGTATTATGCAGGTCAATTCTCATAATGTTAGGGCGTAATAATGTTGCTTCAATATTTGGACGCTATCCTTTCAATCTAACATCAGTTGTGTTAACAAACTGCTTTCATATGTACAGTGACATGAGCATAATAAATTTAATTTCAAATGCTGTCTCTTTTTTTCACTGTGTGCTTTACTAGCAATAAGAAGCATATATTGTTTTGTCAGTCAGTCTTTCAGTCTTTCAAACAGCAGAAACCACTTCTGTTCCTCTGCAGTGCAGGTGGGGTAAAAAAGTTTCAGTTACCATATTATTTTTTTTTTTGAAGCTGAACTTCTCTATACTAATTTAATATGAAATTTTCTTGAATTCTTAAGAATTTCTTCATAGTGAAATCGCAGGTCAGTTAGATTACCATTTTTGAAATTTCTTTTGTTGTCTGTAGTATTAGCAATCTCATTTCACTGTGAATCATAGAATCATGGAATCATAGAATGGTTTGGATTGGAAGGGACCTTAGAGATCATCTAGTTCCAACCCCCCTGCCATGGGCAGGGATACCTCCCACGAGACCAGGTTGCTCAAAGCCCCATCCAGACTGACCTTGAATGGTTCCAGGGATGGGACATCCGTGACTTCTCTGGACAACCTGTTCCAGTGTCTCACCACCCTCACTGTAAAGAATTTCTTTCTAGTATCTCCAATTTAAAACCGTTACCTCTTGTCCTTTCATTACACTTCCTGATAGAGTCCTTCTCTGTCTCTCCTATAGGTTCCCTTCAGATATTGAAAGGCCATTATAAGGTCTCCCTGGAACCTTCTCTTCTCCAGGCTGAAAAGGACAGCTCTCTCAGCCTGTCCTCATCGGAGAGGTGCTTCATCCCCCTGATCATCTTCATGGCCCTCTGCTGAACCCATTCCAACAGGTCCATGTCACTCCTGTGTTAAGGACTCCAAAGTTGGACATAGTACTCCAAGTGGGGTCTCATGAGTGCAGAGTAGAGGAGCAGAATCACTTCCCGTGACCTGCTGGCCACACTTCTCTTGATGCAGCCCACGATGCAGTTGGCTTTCTGGCAGTGCACGTTGCCACCTCATGTTGAGCTTCTCATCCACCAACACCCCCAAGTCCTTCTCCTCAGGGCTGCTTGCTAGCCATTCTCTGCCCAACCTGTATTTGTGCCTGGGATTGCCACGTCCCAGGCGCAGGTTGCCTGGTTCTGAGTAAAGGTCAGTAAAGGTCTCTTAATCCACAGGATCCTCCATCATGGTGGTAGGGCTGCTATTGCACTCCCTGCACATGAATTTAATTCTTGTGTGGAACTTAACATCCTGCAATAGGGAGATGATATGAAAACCCACATTCTTACTGACACATAGTGGTAACCTACAGGGTGCCACTTCTTCCCTGAAGTGTCTTAGCAGCTGCTCCACTAGTTAGTGAACTTTTTTCCTTCATGGAGGCCTGTCTACAGAGAGAAGAGTGACCTTGTTTTCTTGTTTCTGTTGCAGCAGCTACCCTGTGATGTTTTTGCATGTTGTCTTTTACAGGGCAGGGGACTCTGAAGAAAAGAAAAATGAACAGCAATTGAGTAAAGGAAGAGAAACTGCTTAGAGATGCTCCATTCCCCAGTAATCAGTATTTTCAAGCAGAAGAGGCTCTTATAGAAAAACAGGAAAACTTGTAAGTATGGCTCAGCTGGACAATGGGTGAAGTGTGTAAACTCATTTTAACAGTGTACTGCAAAGGGAAAGGGAAATACGTGTTTTTCCTGGTTTTATATACTATTTGCTTTGTTTATAATGCCCTTGAAAGCTGAGAACTGAAATGATTCTTTCACTCATCATTCCACTTTATGTTTGTCTAGGTTTGCTCGTGCATGAATGCTTGGCTGATAGCTCTGATTGCAATAGCAGCAGCTTTGTTGTTTACTGAAAAATAAGGAAAAAAAATATTTTAAATGTGAGCACTATATGCTGATTTTTCTTTGAAATGAATAGGGATAATATATTTTGGAAATTACAGGAATAATAATACTTTGAACTTATTAACCTCTTTCATATGAAATTTAGAAACATTAACTAATTAAGCATCATAATTCTCCCACGAGCTACAAACTTCACAGTAATCACTATATTTGCTTGACATCTCTACTATTAGCCTTTTCACTGTGATTTTAAGAAGGCTTTATCCTAGCTATTTAATAATGTATGTCATTACAAAACAAGTTGGGCTAGAAAATGAAGGATACAGAAATAGAGCTTATCCA
This sequence comes from Scolopax mira, assembly GCA_004320125.1. Taxonomy (NCBI): domain Eukaryota; kingdom Metazoa; phylum Chordata; class Aves; order Charadriiformes; family Scolopacidae; genus Scolopax; species Scolopax mira. The sequence goes on from BJBW01007261.1 coordinate 19,195, forward strand.
TGGGACTGAACCCAGGAAACTTGAACTGAATGCACTCTAAAAGTCAATTAGTCAAACTTCACTAAACCCCTGTGTAGACATCCTCTACTCAAAAATACCATAGTCACAACTGGGGCAGGAATGAATATGAGCATAGTGTAGAAAATTTCCACTGTAGCTTGTTCTGGTTCACTTTCCTGACTGCAACCATGCAGACAGTGTGATAATGGAAATGGCTGGAAAGTATGAAACAATTCAAGAAAAATGAAAATACTTTGTACAGTAGAAAATGTGCAGTGAAAATTTTGAATACTTTAAAGAAAATGTGATTTCACTTAAGGAGGCAAGGAAAAAGCTTTTATTTTCCCAGTCTCCAAGGGGAAAAAGTATAAAGTGAAAGAATGTGATTTTGTTTCACATTTGCAATGAGACTTCTTGGACATTCTAATGGCTTTTTAAATTTTTTAATTAAAAAATAGAAGTATGATCAAAAATAAAATGCCACTGGAAATTTTCATTTTGGTAGGAAAAGCATTTTCTAGAAGTTGGTTATTTTTATGAAAAAGAATTACAAGCAGTACTCCGTCAAGACAGCCCATTGCATTTAGAGTCAGGAAATACAGATGGGAATAACATTTACCAAATTTATTTATTTTATTATTCTCACACCTGATTAGTCCTTGTCTTGTTGTGTATCTAATCCAATGCACTGATCAATCACTTTTTTTCTTTTCCTAAGAGAGTCATTGGCAGAAAATTGTTGAGGAAAAAAAAAACCTGTCCATAGGAAAAGTCTTTTTCCCAAACACAATAATTAGATTTTTGATCTTCTCTTATTGCTTGTTTCCTAAACTCTTTAAGTATCTGCTGTTACAAATTACATATACTGTCATTATTCCTGTACAACCAAATAACCAGGCTAGACATTTGCCCTCTGAAAAGAATGCACCATAGTTTTCAGTAATTAGATGAAATAACTAGTTCCTGTTGAAAAAATCTTAGCCTTTTGAACTTATTGGTGCTTTTGCTGCACCATGTCCCAAAAGCTGTCTTTGTCTGCAAAGCTTTTTAACCAAATCCATGCAAAGCAGAAAAGAACAAAACATGGCTTTTAACAGGTTTTAAAGTCTTTCCTTCAAGCAAGTTGATTCACATCTTGCTCAAGGTTTGTGATTGATTACCCTGAAAATATATATGATGCAAGAAATGCTTATCTTCACTGTATTTGGCAATAGGCCACGTGAGATATCCGTGTGATATAAGAAATGAGGCATTACATTATTCTTGTTGCAGTCAGCAGAATAGCATAACAGAAAAGAAATCCAGTTAAAGGCACTATTTTTCCTCTCTATAGGGAAATACTGGGGAAGATAGCTAGAAAATTTTGCTTAAGATTTTTAAATACAGCATGTGTTAATCACTTTTCATAATGAATTCCTTTCTACTATTGTTGCTTTCGGCAGTTTCTGCAATGTTTTCTGTTAGATGTAGAAAGACACAGATCCCAAGAGCTGCACAAATCCAATTTCAGCTCTTAAGGAATGAATAAGCTACAAGCATCACTGACATGAGAGGCTGTGAAGCAAGGAAGGGCCTGTTTCACTGTGCCTTGAGCAGAAGTGGTGTAAATGAAAGAAATGTGAACGGGGCATAACAACAACTTGACAATATTGACAACTTGAGGATATGACAACCACATCAGTGGTTGTCATCCTCTCAGGAAGAGTTTAGCTATGGTATTCACACAGTGGAAAGACACATTTTCTGCCCTTGGCAAAACAGATGTGGCAACCCAGACAGAGATCCCACAAAAACATGCAGCCGTCTAGGTCTCAGTCTGTGGAGAGTGCAACAGGTACAAACACAACCTCATACAACAGGTATGTGGTTCTGGATGTGGATTGTTGATGAACAATGTGGATGTCAGTCTACCTACACCAGACATGCTGTCAAGGTCAAAAAGTTCTATGCTCTGTATTACAACTACCTCGTTGAGAAAGAAAAGATGGGTTATAGTTGTGGATGCCTCCCTTATGAGGAGAACAGAGGGTAGAAGACATGTTTTGAGGCATAAGCTTGGGTTATGTCTCTGAAATCTTTCTTAGCATGACCTTCCTCTCTCCTCAGATTTATAGATTAGAGCTCTGGTGAAGGCAGCATGGTTGCAATGCTAAAGACACTTGAAAAGCTTTTAGCAGCTTGAATTCTACAGCCAATTTATTGCTGAGTAAAGCCCTGAGTTAGTAACAAAGAAAAAAAATAATGGTTGATTGACTGAACATATTGGGCTGTACAAGTGACTTAATTTTCATCACGCTTCACTAATGGCAAAATTATATGTTAGAGGTACAAACAGCCTAGGGAAAAAGGAGCATCTTTTTTCTAATGCTGCTCTTAGAAAGTTATTCTGGGACTCTCAGCACATTGAAAACTGATTACATTTCAACACAGAACTGCAAGCTGTCCTGATTGCAAAGTCATACATTTCCCTAACAAAAAATAAAGACTCCTGCTTCCACAGTTGTTGAGAATCTAGGCATGTTGCCCACCCCTGCTCCACACTACAAAACTAAATGCTTCAACTATTTCAACAGTGAAAGATGCCAGGCTAATCTGTATATTTCAGTGTTTTCTTTATTTTTCCTCTTGAGGAATATTTGCCATTAAACCATTGGAACGGAATCCAGGGGACTGGATTTGAAATTTTAGCTCTGTCACAGGCTTATGGGATTTTTAGAGAATTTTTGTGCTCTATGTCTGTATTCTGTCTCTTTGATAGATCTGCTGGTTGCTTTTGTAGAAATTTTATTTTAAAACACTCTGTCAATTAGTATCAAATTTATAATGACAGCTATTGGTAGTTTTGATATATTAATATTCTAGACTTTCAAAACCAAAATGAATGTGGGCATTTTAATTTTCTCGGAAAGTCTGACAGCAGTAATACTTGTAAATTCTAAAGGACCAGGGAATATCCCTGGTCACTGGAAATCTATTAGGTTTGACACTTTCATGGTTTTGCACTCTTAAAAAGGACGAGTTTTGTGCATACCAGGTGCATACCAGGGCTCTTTGTCACCAGGCAGCTTGTGTGTGGTTACTCTGGTTTTGGAGCCTAAAAGTTCTTAAGAGCATGGATGGAGTCCAGTCTGTGATAGATGGCTTCAGTGGCAAGGAATAACTCTGGACATTTTTAATTTACTGCTGAAAAAGTAGGCTTGTTTTTCCTCCATTGAAAATATTTTTTTGTTTCTTGATATAAAACCAAGACGAGTAAAATAGCAAATATGATTTCTTCTAAATTGAATAAAGATATTCTACTGGCCCAACGCACACTATTTTCAATAACTTATAAAATTTGGAAGAATTTAACTTTCAAATCCACTTTTTTTTCCCTTAAATTCAAAACAGTAACTAAAGCCTGGAAAAAATGTTGATATGCCCATCTATAGTAGTTTCTATCCAGGCATCATGCAAATTAAGTCTTGTTTTGCATAAGCACGATAAATTGGATGAACATTATATTTGGGTAGATAAAAATTTAATCTTCACATGTTTCTGAACTTGTAGATGATACTGGGCAAGTCAACAAAATTATTTATTCTATAAAATTTTGGTTTAATTTTGATGGAATAAAAAAATGTCTATTCAGCATTCATTTGTCAGTGCCCAGCACACTGGGACCAAATCTTAAGATGCTAATGTTTTATAGCCATATGTATATGTTTATCCTTGTCATATGCAAGGAAGTTTGGGTGACTTAAAAATGACAACTTGAAGAACCCCACCTATCCATATGAAGATTTTCCCTGTAGTGCTAGCAAGACTTCTATATCCTACCTTTCTATATCAGGAACCAACTGCTATAAAACATTATTTGGACCTTTCTTTTTCCCAGAATCAGAGATTCCCAGAATCAGATATTAAATCTTAGCCCTGCAGTACTGGGTACTACCTTGTGAAAGCATTCAAAGAAAATATACACACCTCTACCCCTTTTCCCTGTCAATGTCAAACTATATCACACACTATTAAATTTAAAAGAGTAACTGACATAAATTCTTAATATGGAGAGCCTAAGCACAAAAGTCAATATTTTCTGCCACATTTTTATGAAACATTGAGACAGAAAAGTTGTGAAGTGCTTTGAATTGCATATAAATAGGCCTTTTCTTTACTTTGGATCACTGCTTGCTCAACGCTCACTAAAGCCAAGACACCAGATATGCCATTAGGAGTCCGGCAATAAGACCTAAAATTTGCTGCTTGAGTGCAGAGAATCCAGTTTCACACCTTTTTCCTTATAAATATTCAACACCATAGTCTATGTCAAACTAGATTTTCAACTTAAAAATAATGAATGATTAAATTTTTTACACTGACCTCATTTATAAAGTTCAAATTTTTTGCATCCTTGAGCTGAGTTTTCTTGATAGTGTTTCGGAATGCTTCAGTGAAAACAACTCAGGATACCTACACTCATTTTAAGACAAACTGGGCACACAAATAAGGATATGAAAATATTCTGAAAATTTTTAAGAAGTAGGAATTATTAAAAGTTGTAGAATCACACAATCGCCGAGGTTGGAAGGGACCTTTAAGATCACTTAGTCCAATGTTCAAGCATGAGTAACTGTAATCATAAGCAGACATTTGAGGAAGAAATGTATATGGAATATCAAAAAACCTGAAGTAATTATTCGGAAGAATAGGTTCTCTCATTAATGGAGAAATATAATCACATAGTATTAAACCAAATAATATACTTAATGGAAAATTAATTAATTACAAACTTTATAAATTCTTCCAAATTTCTAAACATACTTATGTCACATTTATACTAGCTTTTTTTTCTGCCAGCCATGTTCAAGGTAGCTATTTGTCTTTGTTGATATCTCCTTCCAAGGTAGATGTATGGAGACACCACTTCTCAGCACCCATTTTGGTACTAAATAAGCAGAGCTATTTTCAGCTAAATATTTCAGCTGCCCTTCTTACAGGGCATGAACAACATAACAATAAGCTATCTAGTTTGTTTATAATTTCTGAAGTATCTACAGGCAAGATTTTGGAGGCACAACTTCCATTCTCCAGATCATCCTTTTAAACGTTCATTTTTTGGACCATTTTCCATAATTGTGTTCAATCTCCCTGCAAGTCTTTCAGTAACAAGGAGAAAAACTGTAGGCCAGGAGAAATCTCTTTCTTAGGAAGGTGTTTGCGACAGTAGTAAGCTTATAGGACATCACACAACAGGATTTTGATCTTGACTTTAAACAGCTACTTTAAAACAAAATTTAGAAAATAATATGTGAATAATCTAGTATGTGATCCTTAAATCACAGTTAGGAAATTTGACATTTAGATACTCATCCCAGAGGCAAATAATGATCCCCTTATTTAGCTTAATGACTGAATATTCACAGCCCTGGTTCTGCCTACTAGCCTCCAGTACGTTTTGACTTTAGTTCCTTTGCCACTAACCTTTTCCAATTTGAAGGCTTCTAGTTAAACTGTAATTCTCTGAATGTGAAAATATATCAGGAATAAGAAGAAAATGACCATATGAAGCTGTGAAATAATTCATATGAAATCAAGAAGCAGAAATATAAAATTTCCTAGCTACATCTCAGAGATTGCACAAGCCCATAAGGGACATCAGGACTTGATGAAAATGTATACAATTAAATGAAAGAGCCTGAGGTGGTACTTGCCTAAGTACCATGAGGCTGTACATAGAGATAGGTCAGAGGTTTGGGGCACGTTTTCCATCAGAAAATGTCATTTCTTTGGGACTGACACTTTTCACAGAAATGTATTGGTCTTGAAACTTCCACTGGGAAAAGTATTTCAGCTCAAACGTAGAATTTCTATAAAAATGAGAATACACAAGCTACTTTAAACGGTAGCTTGGAGGAGTCTTCCCCAGCTTCATATAATTCAAATGCAACTGTTAACATTTTTACAAGTTACTTGGAAAAATACACACTTAAGTAACTTGTTTTTATAACATTTTTCATTCACTCGATGTTGTAATTTCTCTGAAAAAATCCATGTGTTCCAACTGCAAATGTGAAATTTAGCAGAAAGGTATGATCTGCATTAAAGCCTCTGAATGTTATGTAACTACGAAAATGGTCTGGGCTAGAAAAAAAAGAGACAACCAACCAGCAGATTTGTGGTGTCAAGAACAGATCACAACTGCTGGTTTCCTCCTCTACAAGAATAAATGCCAAAGAACCTCAGGATTTTGTTCATAGAGGCATTTGCCTGGTAGCTGAAAACAATGATTTGGAGGCGTGGAGTGAAACTAAAGAGAACTGAAAGGGGGGAGCAGCAATTAGATTTCAATTTAAATAAAACAGGAGTGAAACTGGAAAGAGCAGGGACAGACCAGTCCCAACAAGAGAAGTACCATAAGTGGGAATCCCTGGATTTTTGTCATAGTGCAGTCTTTTGGAATGGTCTTGCTAGGGTTTCATTTTCACTCTAAGTGAATTTTGAAACGAATGGGAAACATGTAAAAAAAAAACCTATAAAGATAGATACTATTTAAAATCAAATGTGTTTTTCTACATATTTGTTAACAGAGCTTTGTTCCTAAGTGAAGCTAAGGCCCACTTTAATGAGACTTTATCTATAAGCATGAAGTACTGGAAAGCATCAAATACACACAGAGCACAGAGTCAAAGTGTTACAGGAGTATTCAGTGACTCACGCAGGGAGCCAATAGCAAAAATGCAAATCTATCCTAGAGCTCTTGAACTTTATTGTAGTGCTTTTGTCAAGTAGAAAACCAACCTCTACAACCTTGCTTACTTTCAATGTTATTATGTGTATCTCTCTAAGTGACCAAAACCCTCTGACTTTAGTCTATGATTACAAGTAAGACTGGGTACGTGGTACTGCAAATTAGATCCATTACAGGTCACTTGTCTCCCGGGAACTTCTTTTTAGCACTTATTATTACATTTCTGCATTCTTTCCACATGCCACAATGCTCTGTCACTGCGTTAGTTTTAACACATTTGTATAGACTCTCTTCATTGACAGTTGTTTATTGTTCTTATACACCCTGTATGTCTGAACCCTTGACTTTGCTGGCAAGATAGAGAATCACATGTTGAAGCTCCATGCTGTGGTGGCTCTGGGCTCAAGTTGTGTTTGGAAAAAAAAGGTCTTAACTGCTGTCTATGATGTCAAGGGAGTAGCCACCTGGCAGTAGATATTCTGCAGGGTTAATTAACACCAATTGTGACTCTCCTATCCTCTTGTCAACCTCATCTCTTGATACCTGTTAGTAGATGTTTATGAGATAACAAATATAATCTACATCTATATAGTGATACATATTAATAACAATAATGATGAATCAAAGTTAATTAACTGGTAATGATGACATTCACCTCTTTGTAAATGACTCACACCTTTTCAACAAAAACATAGTTTACATACTTCTGTGAATGAAGATGACCTCTCCACTTGTACTGACCCATTTAGAAATTTGACAAGAGTTATCATTCCTACCCCTCACCCGAATAGATTTTGTTCACCACATGGCAGGAGAAAATAGTATTTCATTTCTGTTTCATATACCAGGGGAGCAAGAGGTGTGACAGCCCACTGAGACTGATGCCAGTGGGTTTGTGCCACTCGCAAACCTTCATGCTTCCTTCAGCAGCTTATCTTTCTTAAGGTCCTTAAAGTCTCGCCATCACAAATTTGCCGTGGGATACTGTCAGAGTGATCTGATTTCAAAAGCTGCAGTTTATTTAAAAGCTGACATTCTGCTTTTTTTTTTTTTTTTTGCAAAACTGAGGCATAAGGTGGCACGTTAAGAATGTTTAATAGTTTTGCGCTACTTTTTGCATGTTGAGGAAGTTCTTTGTTCCTTATATTTTTTTGGCCATTTTTTCAACTATAATACTCAAACTTTGGGAGGGACAATTTAATGTTTGTTTAGGTATTTTTTTCCCTTTTATTTGTTTGTGTGAGGTTGTGGGTTTTTTCTAGTTTCAGTTTGAATTTTCTACAGGAAAATAAGATGGCTATTATCTTTAAACACTTCCATGTTTTGGAATAAGGCAGAAGGTTTTATCTCTTTTTCTTAAAGGTGGCTTAATGATTGCAGTAGGAATGAGCCTTACAGACAATTGAATGAATTCAGCAGTTACTGGAGATGGTTCAAGAACTTCATCATGACAAATTTCCAAAATTACTTTGGAAAATTTTGGTTAATGATCCAAGATATTCTTTCCAGTTTTGTGTCTCTTTGTATTCCCTTGGACTGGAAAAAGGAGTGTAAAAATTTCTAGCCCCAACATTATAACTGAATATTTGTCCTAAAGTTTGTTCTTGGTGTACTCTTAGTGAGAACAGGGAGGACTGAAAATAATTTAGCTAAGGAATCAAGCTGTTGGTTAATTCATCAAATTGAAGTAGATTCACATGTTTGTGAATTAAGTTTCTATAAACAGCAGTTGCAAAATAATAGATCTTGCTAATGATCTTTGCAGGAGAGCTTGCAGTTCAGAATATAAATTCTTTAGGTCATTATCACCAAAACAACTAGATTCAATATATCTGTTCAGGCAACTGACTGATGTCTTGAAGTTAAACGTTACGAAAATATATTTGTTGAACACTGGCAAGCAAGGACAGAACTGATAGATGGCAGGAAGAATGCAATGGATATTATCAGTTACAACTGGTCCAAATTTAAAACATTACTAATGGCAACACAAAGATTGCATGAATTTTCTGTTTGTGGTATAGATGGAAATTTTAAACAGCACTTTAAAACTTTTGTTTAAAGCACAAAACTGTTTTTTAATTGTTCATCCTCTCTTGTTGATGCTTTGTTGGGAAGCCTGTAATGCTACTCTCAGGTTTTTTTTTTTTACATATAGTTTGGTTTTTCCTGGTTGGGCATCAGCCCTTTATGCTGCTGTGGTCAATCTTTACTCAGAATTCCCAGATGATCAAATCTTACTGCATAGCTGATTGCGTTGATTTTGCTGAATATGTGGTCGTTATACTGTACAGCTGGTAATAGGAGGGTGAAACAACCCTGTATTTTGGATATGTGTGAATCCTTGGGTATATTTCTATGCACGCCTGTCCCCTCATTCACTCACCCACCCACCGCATCCTTTATACTCGACTAGATCAGGCAGAGAATTAATTCATTTGCATATAGTGTTCCCTATTTGTCAGTTACCTTTGGATAAAGTGTGCTTCATTTAAGTATTTATGTCAAAAGTCTGGTGAAGCCCTAGACTTCACATTTGTTACTCGTTAGTCTGCACCCAGAACGTTCTCCCAGGGCTCTGCATTGACAGACTGCATTTGGCTGTGAGTAAAGGGCAGCAATGCATTTTCTTTTCCCCAGAAGCAGAGCACAGATTATATTATAGCCATGTCTCAGTTACTCAGTTATTCCCTGGGGAAACCCAGCCCAGCTCTGCTTTCCCAGCAAAGCTCTACCTTATCCTTACCTCTCCAGAGAGGAGGCGGAGGTTTGGACAAACTTAAGTCTCATGGAGCTTTCTGTTCCTTTATCCTACTTACACCAGTAGATTCACCACTGTCCCCTTCATATTTCATCCTTAATGTGTAGGTTTTAGACCTTAAGAATCCTGAGACAGAGGAGGACCTGAGAGGGTAGTTTTTGGGATCTGTGGGAGTTGCTGCAATTCTTCAGCTGAGTTTCATCCATGGAGCAAATTCCTTGCTGGCCCTCAGGAGGTAAGAAACATTTCTGGCACTCAGACCCTGCAATTCCCATGGGGCATAGGGCTTTGAGATTTTGCTTTAATATCTCTTTAATGAGCAAACATCAACTTAATTGAAGCTTCCCTTCCTGCTGTTCACATTTAGCTGTGGCTGGTTTCTTCCATTTTCTTAATTTGCTTTTAGCTTGCTCAAATATTTTGAAGTTTGCTGACATGCAAATAGTGGAATTCATCCTCTTTAAAGATCTGACCTTCTCATTTTATTTCTTTTTCACTTGTGAAAAAAAAACTCTTTTATTTGTGGTTATATATATACACACACACACATAAATATATATATAAAATTTTTTTCTCCTTATTTTTAAATTTTTTATTGAAGGATAAGGAAACTGGAAAAAAGGATTTCTCTTCCTTTATTAACTTTAAAAAACATTTGTAAGTTATTATTTGCAAACAGTCTTCAAAGAAGTGCATCCACAATCTGTTCTTAAATGCAATTTATTTTCCTCCGCTCTTGATGTGAACAGGTTTATCATACTAATGTTTCTGTACACAGCAGCTCAGCTGTTGTTTGTTAGAAAATGAAACAATGAAGTATTTCCTTTGGGGAAAAAGATAGATGTACAAAATTTCACAGCCTTCAGAAAGTTGGAGAAAGAATAGGCCACACTTTGTTCTGACCAAGCTGGAAAAGTCCTTCAAATAAGTACTTCCTTAGTTCAGCTGCTTTTAAGCTTGTATTTTAAACTAGAATGAATTGTGGCATATCTATCCATTAAAAGTTGGATAGCATAGACTGTGTTTAAATCCCTCAAGTTCTGAAGACCTGTTGTCTATGCTTAACTTCTTTTTTGAAGTAGTAGAAACAGATACAGTGCCATGGGCTTTTCTTTGGTCACATTTAATATACTGGTTAAAGAAAAAAAAAAAAAAAAGTAGTTCTGAATGTTTTACTCCTAATTATTTAAGCTTTAACAAGTACTGTAAGGAACAAAGCCTTCTGAATAAAATTTTGAGGCATGTACATGTTCATGTTCTCTGCCGATGGGACCTGAGTTGTTGCAGGCTGAGGTGTGCTAATTAATCCCAACCAAAGTTTTGTCCTCTCAATTAGCAACCCCTTAGATATGTTGTCTGGTTGATCTACAACTGCCTTGTGGGAAATACACAGGCTATGTAAGTTTTATGGTTCTGACCCCCTAGGCCAGTTGCAAAGTTATGTCAAGGAGAGGAGCTGATTTGTTTTGCAGTGAGCAATAGCTGCACACAGCACTTCAGAGCAAATCCCCATCAGGTAACCACAACAGAAGGCTGGATCTAGCATTGGGAGTAAGAGGAGAAATGTGCCCTCAGCCTGGCACACTGCAAATTTCACCTCTGAACCACACAAAGTCCCTCTTATAATGTCTGCATTGACGAAAATCTGGGAAAGGGCATTTATATTCCTGGCACAGAAGGTGTTTCTGTCTTAAAATCCGTTTTTAATTATTAAATATATGTTTGTATGTAAACATGTCTATGATTACTTCATAAGAATGCCTCATACACAGTAGCCGTGAGGCCTGAAAAATTTTAGTAACCCTTTTGGTATATATTATTTCCTAGAAGGTAGGTAGAACACACCTTATCTGCACAAAGATTATCACAACTTGCAATGGGGTAATCAGAAGGGCACATACCTTAAGAGAGGGGCTCAGGATACTGAACTTGAATATGGTTTAGTTGTGTCAATCTACCCATCCATCTTCTTCTCCTCAAATTCAGTTTTCTTCCAGGCATCATTATTACCCTTCATTTCTGTCAGTGCCTTCACAGAAGAGTGAATTTAGCCCTGGGATATGACACACAGAGAAGCAGCACATCTCCCCTGTTCTCCCAGGCTAAGGGAAGAGGCCAGATCCTGTTTCTACTAACTAAACCTGTAGAAATTGAAGACATTAAACTAAGGTGAAATTGGAGCGATGGAGTGGAGAACGTTGTTCTGAAATCTCAGTTGTGACTCTCTGTGAGGAAGAAGTGCATCCTTCCTCATCACTCATGAACGGAGTCTGAGCTTATCACTTCTCTCTTGCTCCAAGCCCTGGCTGCTACTGAGAGACCAAAGCATAAGAGCACTGGGATTAAACTCTATGCTTTAATACTTTTCTATCCTATTAGCACGGTGCTTAAATATGCTGGGGAATTTAAGGAAGATTCAAATTACACACTTAAAGACTTTTTAGCGCTTGGGAAGAAAATAGAATTTTTGACTGATGGAGCCCAAATCTTTTCCCACTTGTACCTCTGTGACCTGCACATGCTGGTAGTGTAATGGAGGGGGCTGCAGAGCCTCCAAGGGACTTTTAATTTCAAAATGGATGGCAAATATCCATTCACTAATAAATCATCTATAGCAGTTCTGCAAGAAAGAAAAAATGCTCAAGGCATCTAATTTTGGTCTTGTGTACTTTTGCCCACCCTCTGGGTTCATAGAGTTAACAGTTGTTGGAAGTGTGGGCACATGGCCAGCCACATTAATAGTTGAGACTTGTTGTTTATATAAATTTCATTTTAATTGAGTGCAGAGTGAAAGATGTATCAGTCAGTATGATTTTTCCCTAGGACTCTATTCTTGCACTTCTGTTCCATGGCAGTAGTTTCTTTTGGGCAAGAAAGCTCACATAGATTTATTGCCTTTCTCTTTCCTGTGCAACCTTGCCTAATAAGACTGTTGCAATGGCTGCAGCCTGTAAAATTAGCCTGTGAACTCTTTGTATCCTTCCCTCTCTGTCTCAGTCTCCCTCAGATCAGCCTAGTAAGAAGATTTAACTGTGACCATATCTGGTTTGGGGTTGGTTATAGATTACTGTTTGTTTAGGTGGCAGACTGATGAAATGCAGCAGAGTTTTCTGCTTCACATTCAAATTGCAGTACATTTCTTTCTTTCCATTCAGTGATGTATCTGCTAATATCTCTAAAAATCAACAATTATAATGTCCAGCACATAACTATGATGTACCTGTAACTTTTCAGATGGCACTGCCAGAGTAACTTAATTGTCTCATGTCAATAACACCCATTTGCACAAATTCCAATTTTATTTCTACATACCTATCTAAAACCAAATGAAAATTAATAGTTTTGGAACCAATGCAGTGATAAATTTTGGCAGTAAAGTGATTTACTGGCTATCTACTAAGGTTTTTAATTGATCTACAGGTGTTTTGCACACATGCAGCTTGCTTTTCAGCTTAGACTGATGGCCTTGTCCTGTTTAATGTCGCTCTTTCAATTGCTGTGTGCTGGATAAAATAAACCGACACCTCTGTGCAAATGACTGCGATGCCAGGGCTTTATTAAATATTCACATGTCTGGACTCTACACATGCATATCAGTTTATGTCTCATGTAGTTCAAACAAACCCCCAAAGTCTCCATCCGTGTGCATGTAAGTGCTGTGAGATCTACCTCCTAGTTTTCATGCATGGTATGTACTACACTCAAGAGAATAACATATGGGAAAGGATAATCGATCCATTTTAAAATCATGAAGCCTGTTCTTTTCTGGAGTTATAGAGTGAGTTCTGTGGATTTTTTTTATTCCTGACTACAGTATTTTGGACAGTTACTCTCAAACTTTAAGAAGGTACATACTGCTCATATAGGGGCCTTGCTTTTCTAATGACTGCACCTCTTATTAATGCCTGTATTAGGACCCCTACTGAGTCAGAAAACATCCAGCATCATTTTTTGTTTCAGACTAACAGAATGAGGATGCTTAGTGCTGCAGGCACTGGCCTGCTGCTGAAAAAAATTGGAGACCAGTTTCTGGCCGTGTCACATAGTGTATGATGATAGGCAAGTCTTCCAGGGACATTTTTTTAACAATACCTAAAAGGCCAAGTGAACATATGTCAGCATTTTCAAAAGGAACAGGGCTTTTCAGCATTTCTCTAGAAAGCACAGCTCTAAACCCAGCAAACCTCCCAGGAGTTACCCTTACTGCCCTTCTTCCTATGTATGTTGATGCCATGCCCAGCGCAAGGACATCCCAGACATCTCCAGAGGTTCAGATTTAACTCTTAAAAACTTAAAAAAAAACGGGTAAACAAAGAGGTCTTAAATCTACAGGGATCCCAGAAGCTATCGCAGTAAAGTTCCCTTTTTAAAATAAATTCAAGGTAAAGGTGTGGGTAGTATCACATCTCAGTGCCTAAATTACCACTTGGACTGACTGGTGGCCATTTCCATCACAAGCTCTGAATGACTGTCAAAGTAGTCCTCCACAGTGAGATATGCTAAAGACACCCAAGTAATATGGTCATAATGTACACAACAAAAGGCATCCAATACTGTTTTCCTGCACAATGTCTGATTTTTCTCTCATGAGGCAGAAGTTATTAAAAGTATTTTTGATGATTTAAGCTGACATGACAGGTAAAAAAAAAGATTTTCATTGTTTTCCTGCATTAGTTTTGTCACTCAGACTGCTAATGATCAGGAAAAAAAAAAAAAAACCCATCATTTTTATGCTGAATAAACATAGGAGAAATAGTAGAAACAGTAGAAACAAATTCTTTATTACACTAAAGAGTTTGCAAGTAACTATCTTAACTTCAGGCAAGAGGATGGATACTCCATGTATAGGACAGACAGAATTCCTGTGCTCTCATTTCCTGCTAATCTTGCCATAATTGGGAATTCATTGTGCTTGAGTTACTGCAGGCCGTGTTTAGGTAGCGTGTTTCACATCTGACTACGCTGTCAGGTACACTGAAGTGGTTGATGAAATAAGATGCCTGAGAACCCACTCAGCCAAGACGTGCCATCTGTTTCCTGATGACTGACAACAACAAACGTCTCCTGTGCTATTGCCAGTGATATTCTCCCTTTCAAATAACACTGTGCATTGCCAGAGTCATTCCATACCATGCCATTAAAGCTGGGAAGGACTCAGACTTTCTATTTCACTAGAAATTTTACAATTTCTAGTCTTTTTCCTCTGGTCCAAAAGAAATGTCTACAACTCAAGTACTTTTTTATGTCTAAGTTTTTGCAGTTTTTTGTTCAAGGAAACAATTATCATAGAATCATCTGTGCTGGAAAGGACCTTCAAAGGTCATTTAGTCTGACCCCCCCCCACAGTCAGCAGGGACACCTCCAACTAGACAAGGTTGCCCAGGGCCTCATTGAGCCTCACCTTGAATGTCTCCAGGG
>BJBW01007261.1:34164-69723 GCA_004320125.1 Scolopax mira
TCTCCCCAGCCTTTCTGTAGCCCCCTCAGGTACTGGGAGGCCGCTACTAGGTCTCCCCGGAGCCTCCTCTTCTCCAGGCTGAACAACCACAGCTCCTTCAACCTGTCCTCGTAGCAGAGGTGCTTCAACCCAATTTTAATTGAAAAACAACAAGATGTTGATACAAGCACAATGCTTATTCTTTTTCTAAATAATGCAGGAAAAGTTTGGTTTGTGTTGTTTTTCGTGGCCTTATGCAAAATATTTAAAGGAAAATACTCAGCTCTAACTCTGGTGTTGCTATATATGTCTGCTTCTGTGCAATCATGATGCACACTGTGGATTGTTCACATATCAAGTGCCATTTGGTCAAAAATAGTAGGTAAAAATTGTACTAGATTCTATGAATTTTTAACAGAAAAAATGTAAGATAGAATAACCTTCTGCTTGCAGAAGTCATTTCCCTTCTGTCAGTCTCCAAGACTTCAAGAGAAGGGCTGCGCTAGTGGAAGTCACATCAACTTCCTATCAGATTTCTGGAAAACAGAACATGTCAGTAGTTCTAAATTTGGAGCTTAGGAGGGGAATCATAGAAATGCTTTTTTCCTGGGCCAGCACTTGATTAAAAAATTGATGACATTCATTGAAGTGAATACCAAATGACGCATTTTTCAGCTATGGCTTAGGAAAATCAAATTGCAAGCAGCCACCAGAAGACATGGTTTCACATTCTCTGTGTCCCTTCTACCCTCCATGCCTGCTTGCACACTCCCACCTTTGCTCTTATATCAGGATTGGGGCTGGTGACTCAGTCTCAATCTCTAAATAAGCATAAACCAAATTGTTTCGATTTTGTTTTGGGTGGTGTATTGTTTTGGGGTTGTTTGTTTTGTTAGTTTGCTATGAATTGCTAAACCTGTTTATGAGGGTGAGAAGTTGATTTCAGATGCTCACTGCCTGTTTCTATTCTTACATGCCCTCCTCAG
This sequence comes from Scolopax mira, assembly GCA_004320125.1. Classification (NCBI taxonomy): domain Eukaryota; kingdom Metazoa; phylum Chordata; class Aves; order Charadriiformes; family Scolopacidae; genus Scolopax; species Scolopax mira. The sequence goes on from BJBW01007261.1 coordinate 35,130, forward strand.
CTGTGCTAGCAGAGATACTTTTGCATCCATGCCTTGAACAACTACCTCAAGGGATTGGCACAGGTTTAAAATAACCTAGTAAAAATGGTTATTTTTTCTGGATTGTCTTTCCCTACAGTGTCACAAACAATTGGACCAGGATGCCTAAATGGGAGATGTCGGAAGAAGCTGAGTGGTCAGGAGAGGGAGAGGAGAAGGGCACAGGCTGCCAAAACAAATGGATGTCAAATCTGCCCTTAGTATGCACTTGGATATCCACACAGGGAGGTAAAGAGCATAAGTGTTTTGATACAAATACACATCCTAGCTTGGCATGTGTTTTTCCCCTAGTGCGGAAGCAGCCTTAGCTGCTGTAGTAATAAAAAGTTTTACTGATGGAGCTGTTGTGAAGCCCTTGAAAGGGTTTGCCATTCTTTGGTGTATCTAGAGTAAGAAGCACAAAGAAAACTATGTTAATACAGTGTTGTGTGTTCTGTTCTTTGTATTTATTTATTCTTCCATTTAAGACACATCTTGCAGCTGCTAGGAGCTGAAGTGTGGACTTAAAAATGGAAAGAGACTAAGTATATTACACTGAATAACCTCTAAGTAGACTACCATGTCAAGTTTGTTTCTTTGAAGTACATTGTGTGTCTAATAAAAAATCATATATCTTGAACTCTACTCTGCTTTCAGACTGAAACATCTGTATTGTCCGTTATGGACCATGACAGGGAATTTTACACAAACTCTGAGTTTTCTAAATACATTTCTAAATAAAACCAAATACGGAAAACGACTGAAAGTAAGCTGGATTTAGATTTCTCAGGGACAGATATAGAGGCCATATTACTAACAGCCTCTGAGCACCAGCAGCACCTCTTAGGTTCCTGACTGAAATCTCTTGTATCATCTAAGACATTTCTTTTATTTAAATGTGAAATGGCTTCAATCCCATGAGAAGTAGATGCAGGCAAAGCACTTTAATCAGCTCCATCAGGGAGATGCAGAGAAGATGCATGCAGACTCATGACGAAGATTTCTCTTCTGCTCCTCGCTAAGTGGGTTTACTGTTGAAAGATACTTTTAAAAACCTTTTTCTTTTTTTTTTTTTTTGTTGCCTATTTGATAATTCTGCTCCCTGAGATTTGTTCATGATCATCTGCTAACAGTATTAAGTGGTTTTATGGTGGGCATATAGTGCTCTTTGCTCTAATTGTACAGCTACAAAAGCATCTGTCCCTCCAACACAAAGTGCTGGGAGCTGAAATGCACGTCAGCTGCATCATCTACAAGTTTGTCCTAATGAAATTTGGCTAAAGTGGTTAAAGCTGCTCCAGAGTAAATGAAACTGCCACATGTTTTTGACAGTTCAGATGACAGCCTAACACATCTCTCATAGCTCAGGATGGTATGCACCATTAGATTTACAGAATGTGAAAGAGAAACATATGCCACAAGCTACTGTCCTTCAGGCTTTCACATTATTTTTCCACTTTCCTTGAAATTCAAACAAAGTAGAAGCCTTGAAAGATCAACCTTGCACAGATATGGTTTTTCAGCTACTTAAAATAAAAGAGCAGAAAAAAAGCAAAAATCTAAAATGTAACTGATGGTATTTTGCTCTTTAAAGAAAATCCTGCTGTATTTAGTTTCAGGGTAGTGGAAGGAATTGCAAAGGGAAAAATTCTGGACACCAGTGACTGGTGGTGATGTAATGTCCAGAGTAGGACATGAAAGATTTTGAGGGCTTTCCCTTTTTGGCACCTTTTCATACTTTTTAACAGTGTTTCAGATGGCTGTCCACACTGAAGCAAAATGTTTGTCTAATTGAATATCCAAGATTATATTTTATAGGTGAAGTTATTCTAATGTAACAGCTCAGTCAAACAGCTGGACTTCATGCAGCATTCACTTCAATCCAGGGCTGCAATTTGGAATCATGGAGTAAGAACAGTACAACTGTAAGTCTTTAATATATCTTCTATGCTTTGAAAGTCTCTTTATAGGCTCCAGAGCTCACAAGTCTGTCATCTTGAAATCAGCAAGAATAAGGTGAAGAAAGAAGTGTGCAGTCACATGGGAATTTTCTTCTCCAGGCAGCAGGGACTGCCTTGTACTGGCATAGTACTTTATATTCAGTAAAGAACTATGTCAGATGTGACTCATTTTAGAAGTTATCTTTAACAGTAGCACTCTGAATATCTGTCATCACTTCCATCCCCTTAGTATTTATGAGAAATATTTACAAATCTTAATCTCTCCAATTTTTCTTTGAGATGACAGATGCATTAAAAAGGAAATATGGCAAAATGTCTTCACTTCTGCTATGCAAATTATTGTGCAAAGAACATGCAAAAGCTAGAGATATATTTTTTGTGGATTTAGTAAATGTATGTTTGAAGAAACGAGTAATAAAGTAATTCTAAATCTCTCTCAGTATGAGGTGATGGTGGCATGACTCCTGAGGTGGAGTAAACAGCCCATCTCTATTTACGAGAAAGGAACTGGGCTGATTGACACAACCACAGCTGGGAAGGACCTGGGGATGTACACCAAATATATTCTACAACAAAAACAGAAAGAAATGAGTCAATCTCTGAAAAATTCCCTCCTGGTTAGAAAGGTACACTGGGAAAAGTAACTATAAATAATAAATCTTTATCTCTAAGAATGGTGGTTTTCACTTAATTTTCTTAAAGTTATATATTTCAATTTCTCTCTTTAAAACCTTAATTTCCCTTCCCCCATGTGCTTTGCCCTTGTTATTCTTTCTTTCTTAAGTTGATCCCTGTGAAGGGCTTGGATGAATTTGTTTATTCACTGTGAATTCTTTCTCTCATCTCTTTTGTTCCTTCGGATATAAATGTGAAACAGCAACAAAGGGCTTTTTTTTATTCTGCTTGTTCTTTAATTTCCTTTCTTCTTCTTTGTTCTTTATTGTGTTCAGTATTTCAACCTTCATCTGTCTGTTTGAACCAAGTCTGCAGCACACTGGTCTGGTAACTTAGATTTAGCTTGCTGTCTCCCATGAAATCATTACATATTTATTGCATTTTGACATTAATTTTATATGGGCTATTTATTTTTTTTTTAATCCCTGACTGTTAGAAGAATTTCACAGAATCAAAGAGTCACAGTGATTCTGTGAAATTGTTCTAAATTTCCTCACCTACTATCAGCCTATTCAATTTATGTTTAGGATATTGCATTCTTCCTCTGAGAAGCAGTAGCACTTCCTTGTTCATTGTCCCTCTGGTATTTGGCTGGGAGAAAGGCCCTGATCAAAAAGTATTTTTTTTTTTTAACCCAGTAAAATTTTGTTTAGTTTGAGTTGTAAAACAGTTTAAAATGTTGTTTTTCCTTTTATTACCTGTTTACTTAACTTCTCAGATACTTACAAAAAATCCACTTGGCTGTGGACGCTCCACGCCACCATCAAGGCTGAGACCAGAGGCTGTGTCCCACTGCCAGCTGCTCATGGGATTGCCTGCTTTTGAATTAGGCTTTGGCTTGAAACTCAGGCTCCACCCCAGCAAAACCCACCAGCTCAGCACTCTTCTGTCCAAAGGCAGCTGAGAGCAGCAGGCTGGCCAAGAAATGGTGGCTCTCCACAGTTTTCCTGCCTCAGCCAAAAACATCCCTGGATTACAAATTGTCCAGCTCTGCTCCATGAGTGATGATGGCTATGTTGTTTGCAGATAATAATATCACCCCGCCGGGAGGCACTGGCAGTCCCTGCTTCCCTGCTGGTCTCTGCACTGCAGTCAGGCTGCTCATCTTCACCCTGCTGGCATGAAGCAATTGGGAACTCTTGGAGACAAGCTTGTCCCCATGCGGGCAGAAAATATCTTCCATTTCTCCATTAGACTGTGGGGCACAGTTGCAGGCAAATCTGTGGGAAAACCAGACTCAGCCTCTCTCTCAGACTCTCCCCCCTCAGCAAGGGGACAAGAACTAACACCTCTTCCTCTTAGCCACAGAGCAAAGGAGGAACATGGATAAATGTGGGTTAATTCTGGACTGCAACCCTCATCGAGGTGCCAGGTGCCCATCCTGGAGCAGTGGAGCACCCCAGGCCCACGAGGGGCCGGCATGACCCATTTCTGTGCTTGAGCAGACAAACTGCTCAGTTCCTTTCACTCCTTCCCCTCAGAGGTTTGAGTGCCTTCACAAAGAAAGACATGCTTCATTTTTAACGTTGAGAGTGACAAGGACAATTTCTTTAGAAAAATAGGACAATACTGTCAGAAATCAGTCTTATTTTTCACAGCATCTTAGTACTCGGCGGTCTAAAGAAATCATGAAGTTACTGAAAACCAAAGAGCCATTTAAAACTGCCCTTATCCTATCAAACAAATTGGAAATATTTACATTTGCTGCTTCTCCAAAGGGCCATTGCATTCATAAAAAAGAATTATGAGAACTAGTTCTTGGGCTTTAAAATTTACAGAGAATTTGCAAATAGATGGTTTAATGCAATCATCTCTGTTAGCAGAACAAAGCAATTCTAGTTCCTAACTATTAACATTAATAATTCTTGTAATAAAGGGATTTGCATTCCTAAAAGAATCAAACCTCTTATAGCATCCTTCTAAAATAATTTCCACTACATTTAATATTTATTTTCTCTAAGTAAAACTTGTGGCCTGATCCAAACCTTGTTCCAGCCTGGGGAAAGGTCCAGTCTCATTGTAGCTGGAATAACTTCTTGAAGAGTTTGGCATCATGAGTGCAAAAAAGCTTTTTTTTTGGTTTTATTCGAGGACTTTGCCTGCTCTGTAGTCCAAACATCCCATCTGTACACATATTAACATCCAGATTGTCTCAGCTGCCTTGAGAGACTTTCTAATTGCTAGTTGGAAGTTAGTTTCACCCCTGATTTCACTTTATTCTTGATATCACCTATTTAAAATACAGAAAAAATTTTCACACCATATTTTTCATTAGACCGTAGTATCTTGACATTTATAACAGTCCATATTCTCACAATAAGGGCACAAAACTAAGGGAAACAAATTTCTACCTTTGTTTTGGAAAAGAAAACAAGAAATACAGAATGATGTGAAAATTCAAATTACTTAAATTGGTTATAAAACTCAGCCTACCTATCAGAAATGTTTTTCAGGTTAATTTTCTTTTCTGTTCCCAAGTGAATTTTGTATAATTACAGGACTTTGCTTCATCCTAACCCTGCCCCTCTCTCTAAATTCAAATTTAAGCTAAATGCAGAGCACATGTTGCTACAGACAGTAGTTGCATGGAAAACAACACAGTTTCAGAGCTGCAAGCTTATCCGCTTAAGGATATTACTAAGGAACCAGATGGAGGATAGTTTTCCATAGCTAACCATCTGGGCCCTGCAATGATCTACTCTGCCCTAAGCATTACTATGGGAATTGACTTCATAATGGGAAAAAGCAGAGAAAAAGAGACAAGCAGAAAAAGAAAGAACATCATATTTTATGTCACAAAATGTGCAGACAGAGTCACCATTTTGTCACACATTGCAGTTTCCTTATCTCTGGTTGTGTTTATAATCTGTGGGATAAAAGGAAGAGAAAATGAGAGTTTAATGGTTAACATAGCATCACAGCAAGCTTTGAAGGGAATCAGAGATGGCATATTGTTATTGGTGGAACGTTGATTGGGTTATTGGAGGCCAAAGTAGAAAGGAATAGGGCAGACTTTCTGATGGGGCTACTAATTATTTACATAGATATGTAATTTTAGGTCTGCTGGGTTATGTTTTGGAGTTCTGCACTTCAGGGCTTCCAGCCAGTTCTGTATCCACAGCTAAGAACTGCAGTGACTTGCAGAGACCAGAGTAAGGGAAGAAATACAGTATGCTCCTTTAGGTTTGTAGAAAACACAAAATGCCCGGTAAGTAGATGGGATCAATGAAAAATCTAGAATGAGTGGATTTTATGAGCAATCCTGCTGTATGTTCTTAAGATAAAGTCTATACGTTAAAGTTTTTTAGGTGTTAGATATACGATAGTCTAGGAACGTAACAAAATTCAATTTTCTCTGGTATTCATGAGATTTTACAACCTGTCTTCTTGTTTTTCTTCTATGTTGATGCCCCAGCATCTAATGGTATGTCATCTTTCTCTATGGGCAAAGATAAAACTGCCAGGGCAGCTAGAGAATCTTTTTCATCTAGCTATCACCTGCTTTTGAAAAGCCTGTAGGAGCCCATTGGAGACCTCTTTTCCTTCTGTCATTTTTTTGGATGAAATTTGACAATGGCTTTACTTTCTTTAGTAAATTGGGCTAAAATAGTAGACTTACTTTAAAAAAAAATATTAAAAAGTAAATAAACAAATAAATCAGATACGCATTGAAATTCTGAGGAGTTTTGAAGTACCCAGATAATGCAGGTGAGCTCTAGTGAACCTTTTCATAGTGTGAACCTGTATAACAAGTTACTGAAAGTCACCGAGCAAATGCCATCAGCCTCCATTGAATATTAGGACCTTATACAGGGTTTCCAACTGTACCTTGCTTTTTTATGTGTATGACAGGTCAAGAGAAGTATTAAATAGTTATAAACCCCCAGAGAGCAGTCCATCCATCACATTTCTAGCTTTGATCTTTGCAAAGGACTGAAAAGTTTAAAATTTTCATGTCCTTTACCTGCCAGTTCTTCTTGATATATTTATGATACAACTATTTTGTAAAGACAGACAAAAATCCTTTTAATGGCTTAAATCCCTATTGTATCTTATACTTTAGCAATGTCCTGCCACACTTCAGTTTAGCACCGTGAGCGTGTGTTTATGTGTGTTTAGTGCATCTGGTTGTTCACAAGCAAACAGAAGTGGAACTGGATGTCAGGTAATCATTGGTTTATGAACGGATAGGGGAAAATATGTAATAATTCTTTTTCTGTTAGCATGTGTTGCTGCTGTGGAACAGGCTGAGCGCTTTGTTTAATGTTGAGATTGGCTTCAGGTATTAATGGCATGAAATAGCTTATGTGGGTGCATGTCACCAAGACAGCTGCTTATCTCACTCTTAAATTACTTTTCTATGTGAATACGTTAAGAAAAACAATAATGAAAAGCCTAGCATAACTTGCTTGCTTCCCCTCATCAGTCCTTTCCTTCATCGTTGTTGCGCTGGAGAACTGGAAAATGTGGCTTGCAGGAGAAACGTGTCTTGGCAACCATAACACATGGCCTGCAGGAGATGGGGCATTCACATAGGTAAATAGATCACTGTTTTGCAAAGGATTTCCTCCTCCGTATTTTTTTTCTGGAATTTATTGATCCATTGGAAGTTTGTGCACCTAAGGCATGTTAAAAAAGAGAGGGATTGCTCTCTTTGGACTGATACTCTTCCCAGCTGTCTGGAGAGCAGAGCTTTCATTTGAACCCACGGTGTTCCTTACTTGTTGGCTGTTGGTTTGTTGGTAATCAAGCATTGAGCTCCGTTCCTTAAGGAGCAAAAATTATATATCCTAATTTATATCTCAGAGCACAGCATACAATGAACTGTGAGGAAAATTATTCTGGCTTTAAGAAGAAAAGCTGTTAGGTTGCAAAGAGAGATAGAAATCTACCCTAAACAATGAGAAACCTCTGTTCTTGCTTTTCTTGAAACTAACAAGGATGTGGCAGTGCAAACAGCTCCTTTGAGGCAGCTCAAAGGAAACACTGAAAAGTTGCCTTTGTTCCTGAAAAGGTATTATTTCCAGTAGCTTTGCCCTAGAATTTTATTTGTCCAAAGTCCTGTTGCTCTCCCGTAAATCTGACTCTGCCCTATTCTACCCACATTGTGCACAACTTGCAGCTCATAAAATGAGTAATTGAGTCACTAATGGCATCACTCAGGAAGTATCTTTTCTAAACACAACTTCAAATGCTTTGTTTTGTGTACTCTGACTGCACTTGGCTATTAGTCAGAATCTGCCAGATATATCTATTCTGCAAGAGTTGATCTGCAGACTTTCACCAGGGCTGCATGAACCTTGGCCTGATGTTTCTCAGTCCTGCAGTGCCACATTGCTACAGCCCTGGTCCTTGGGGAGCATGGCTAGGATGACAACCTCATTCAATAAAAAGGGAAGGTGACATGTAAATTAAAGTGGCAGTAAAAAATCCAAATAAGATAGTGTCACCTATGGACATTTTTCTAAAAGAAGACCATGCAAGTTGTTCAGGAATTCCTATGGAAACGTACTCCATGGTTCTTTTGTTTGCCTTGTGCCGCAACCTGTGCTTAACCTTGTACAAATAACCCTGTGCAAGGGACAGTTCATGGTTTCAAGCCTTAAGCAATACCTCACAGATGGCATCTTAAGAGATGGCAATAGATTCTTGCTCTCTCTGGCTGACCCTGCTGTACACCAAGTGACAACATGCCAAAAGTCTGCCTGCTCTACATGTTTCCTCATCCCGCAAGAAGATGTGTGGGAAGGTCTCAAAGGGCTGTATCCAGCAGTAGATATATGATGTTGAATTCAGAAGTCAGCAAAGCCCTTATTCTCTCTTTCTCTCTCTCTCTCTTTTTTTTTTTTTTTTAAATGCAGTTCTCTGGCTCCAATCAGGCCCCTGCTCTTTCACTTAAAAAAATAACTCATTTAGAGAGATTTTTTTTGTGTGCACAGAGGGGATAGACTTTCTTAAGAAGCATTTTATATAAGTTGCCTTTTTGCCGTTCATGAATCTTGAGAAATGGTTGCTGAATGCACAATGCTGAAGTGATATAAGGCCTGCATTAGATGAGCTTCAGCAGCATGCAATACGCTGCCCAGGGAGGGTGAGCGCTCAATGAGGTAAGCTCAATTGGCTCAGAGGGTCCATTTTCACTAATGGGAAGTGGCACAAAATACTCAATCATCATTAAGTGGTCAAAGATTTGAATCTGTTGATAAAATTGCATCTAGAGTAATTAAGTTGCTGAGCGTGTCTCTAATTGTCTTATTGCAGTGTTTCTCTGGTCCTGAAAAATGAGCAAAGTAACAAATTTTCTTAAAATACAGAATTAATAGTAATTTGAATCTAGAAGCTTAAAGCCTGCACAGACTCATACTGTGTGACAGGGATTGTAGATTTATTCTTTCTGATATGTGTTTAAATGTATAATGAACATATCTTTTTTTTAAAAAAAGCTAATGCTACATCTAGAGGTTGTCCAGTTTTAGTTTTATTGGCAGTGTAGGAAGCATTTCTTTTATTCTTGAAACAGATATGGAACTAAATACTCTGGAATTTCTGGATACTTTAAACAAGGTTTGATATCAGAGATGATTTCAAAGTCCTCAAACAAATACCCAGTGGCAAGGGATCTCCTGCTTTTTATTGGCATTTCTTTTAATGAACTGTACTGGTAAGCCAAGGAAATCATTGCCACATCATGTCATGGGTGCAAAAAAAGTTTATGTGTATTAAAAATGGTGCAAAGACGTGGGTGGGAAATGTTCCCTGACTGACTGTTAAACAGAAATTACTTGGGTTTGAGTAACAAACTTGTTGATTCAAGAGAGTGTATGGGGAAGCATAATTGTGTGACACCATAGCTCTGATCCTCTTCCCTCAGCCACCACCACTAGCTGCTACTTGGGACATGAAACTGTGTAAACATATCTTTCTCCTGGGCTGGACACTGCTGCTAGAAATGGTACCATTAAAGCACCCGAAAATCTTTTTATGCCATGCGGAATCACTGATGACAACTTTTACCTAATTTATTTCCCCTTAATGATGTCAAGCAAAATTTGTCTTTTTCATTTAAATTTTCTATAGTTCTCTCTTTTCTATTATATTTTGAAATCTTTTCCCTTGATTATCCCTATTGTGATCTCTTCTGTTCTTTTTTTTGTTTTGTTTTTGTTGTTTTTTCTCTTCACATTCACTTTCTTTACCTCAGCTTGGCTGGTAAGATTCCTCAAACAGGAATGATCATATAAAAAGTATAGTGTGAGCACTTACCTTTTATTCTTGGACAAATTGCTCACTGCAAGGTAGAGTGTACTACAGAATTGCTATACATAAAACAATGGCATTTTTATTGTGTTGTGATGAGAATAGTTCACCTTGCTGATGACCTCAGGAAAGCAGGCTGTTTCATGCATGCAATTTTAGCTCATTGAGATTTCAAAGATCCCTTTTCAACATATATCACAAAAAGTCTTCTTTTAGCACATTGATTCTTTGTTCTTCTCCTCTATCATCAAGCTTAACATGCTGATGAAGGCCTGCAGAGAAGGTGGCGAGCTGATATATTGGGCTTGGAGAGAAGCAGACTTTGAAGGAATATGAAATGAGAAAAGAGAAACTTGGCTGAAGAGATGGAGAAGAAATCAAATTCTCACATAGTGACAAAAAAAAATGTGTATGAAAGTGTCCTTCATATAAATCAATTCAGTTATCAATGAAGGGTAAAGAGAACAGGAAAAGGTACTTTGTTTATTTACAGTGTCTTTTTATATCGTTGAGACCCTGCATATAGAGTCTTTGTTCTGCTACATCTTAAGCATTTGTGCTTGAAGAGGCTGATGTATGCCTCTTTGCAAAAAAAAGGAAGACTCAAAGCATTGAAGGAACCAAGGTAAAGAACAGGTAAAGGAGATAAAAGCAAACAAATGACAAACTGAAATTCAAATCTCAGAGGTAAGGAATTTTCAAATCCATATCAATAAACCATCAATAAGCAAAAGAAAACATGGACTTGTTTTAAAATTTGCCAAAAGTTTAAATCAATTGTTAAATGATTGGTATACTTTATTAGTTTTTCCAATGAAGTCAGTGGATAAACTTTTGAAAGGGAGCAGGGAAGTGGGCGATAATAGTGCTGGACAAAACTGTGGTCAAAGGAGTTGCTTACAGAAGGGCTAGGCAGGGTTTGCTAAAGAACAGGCCCAGAGAACACACACACGTAAGACTTAGGAAATGAGCAAAGAAATCACTGAACCCTTTAACTGACATTTAGAAAAGTTCACCATTTCAGGAGTGATTCTTGAGAATTGCAAAGCAGAAAATAAATCTATATCTAGAGAACAGACACTGGTTTCTACTTTAGATTTATTGCTTTCAAACAATAAAAGAATTTAGATTGGAAAACTAATCTGGCTGTCAACCTTTGTGCAATTAGTTAGACTGAGCGACTGCAAAATTAGGTCCTTGCTTGCAATACATTTCCCTGTTCCACAGGTTCTGACTTAACTACTGCAGAATCAGTTCATCCAATTAGTCCCACTGAAGGCAGGGGGAGCAAAGTCTGGAGTTGTGACACATTTTTCGTCTTTCTGATAGCAAACTGGTCAATAGATTTAGTGTGACTAGGAGGCCTTAGTGAGAAACCCATGAGCAAAGAGGTACCTGAGGTCTTCCTGTGTGTTGAACCCTTTGTGCCCCAAGTTAAAGCCTCATCACAGGTAGTATGTGACCTCAGAATATGTATTGCCTTCTTTACAGAGGAAATACAGGAGTGGTGACACAGTGTGTGCATTAGGCAGGTGAACGATGCACTACTGATAATGCCCCCTGGCCAGAGGGGTTTGGGAGATATCTCCCAGTTTCAAGCTGCTGTGTGTCACAGAACTTCACGTGGTTTTACTCTCAGCTCTAAGCTTCAGTGCTTTTGGAGTAGTTTGGCAACAACTCTCTTGCCTGGCGGTTTGCTTCACAGCACACAACAAATGAAATGGCTAAGGTAAGCATGCCTAGAAATGAGAGATGGTTTGTCTCAAGAACAGGCAAAGAAAAACTAACACCCAGCCTGACAAGGTTAATACTGGTGGCAAGAGCAGACCTGTGTTACTGCTGTTGGGTCATGGTCTGGAGATGTTCAGGGAAGATGCACAAGCTAAACCTCAGTAAATTTTGTTAAAGATCCCCAAACTGGTAGAGTTTTCAAAGGTGTGACTGTACACAGGCCAAAAATGAGGAAACTGCTGCCACTGGTTTTCAGCCTTGGCTGTTGGGACACTCAAAAATTGAGTATTCATTTTAAGTGTTTCTACATGTCACAGAATTAGAAATGTTTTCCTAGGTAGCCAATCCAGTACAGAACCTTCTGTTACTGCAGTGTCTTTATAAATATTAATAATTTGCCACCAAGTATGACCATTGTGAAGCTAAATAAGCTAATGTGATATACTCACACACTAATCTTACTGCAGGCTCAGGGAGAAAGCAGAAGGAAAATACTTCAATGAGAGATTAGTCTGGGTTATTCTCAATGGAAGATTAATCCAGAAATTGTCTCTACATTTTCTACTCATTTAAGCCCAGCACAAGAAAATTTATTAAATAGTTCCTAAAACTGCAAGAGTTGGGGAGCTTTCCTGTGACAGTTATGCCATACTTTATTAATTTTCTTTTCTGTTCTACTATTTTTCTGCTTTACATGATAGCTTCACTGAAAAAAAAGAAAAAGTTGAGTGTAAAAGACTTGGAAGGCTCATATTTTTCAGTAGACTTAAGAAAATAAAAATGAAAGACTTAATATTTTTGTTTTATTGCTCTCACTTTGAGAAAAGCTCTTTTTGTCAGAATCATCACTTTGCCTTCTTAGAAAAATGTTAGGGAAGGATTTTTTTCCAGAGTGTATAAATTTTATTGGCCTTTAATAGGGCTACAAAAATGCTACAGAATGTGATAGGGTTAGGGTTTTTTTTTTGTGTGTGGATATGGATTTTAGACCTGTAAAAAATTTGACTTGGTGTCCCATGAAAAACCTTAAGGAAATTTACTGTGCATGGATTCCTGTAGATATACAAAGATGTTTTGAGATATTGTTTGTCATAAAAAATTACTAGGATGCTGTCACTGTGGGGCCCGGAACAGCAGATATTGTATTATTGTGTCATTTTTTGTCATGTAGCTATGTACTTTTAAGACTAATCAGAGAAATGGATTTTTTTTTTGCTATTGAGACAGGTTATTGGTGATTTGGCAGTCTGGAAACATCCTTCCATTCCTAGAAAATCCTCTGTTCTTTGTGTCCCTTGGTATTAGTGAGGTTGTGGCTAAGGAGTAGAGGGAAGGCAGGATGCTCTGCTGATGAAGCCCTGGGTCTGGGAGGTCCACATTAAGATCCCTGCATGTTTGTATGAACTCATCGGTGTCAGTCTCATAAATACACACCTTCAAAGAGGGATCTGGAAGAGGGGTTAGGTCTCTTAGCATCCTTGGAAATCTCTTAATCTGTGTTTTTGAGGCTAACATTAATTCCCTGACACTGTCAGTATTACAATAATAAATACATTAAGTGTTACGGAGAATTCAGGAAAGGGACTATCTGTATACATGGGCAGATACAGAGAAAGATGATTCACATTTACCTTAAAAATGAACAATGACATCCTAGGATTTAAGGATAAAGAAATAAATAGCTTGGTGCTGTAATATAAGAGCATGCAGTGAATCACACAAATCTACACTTATCCTAAAACCCGATCCCATTGATATCAATGAAACAATTTTCTTCAAATTTAAAGGCTGTGGGATTTTACTCTTAGAATAGAAAATACAGACATTTGGTGATTTTCCTGATAATCATTTTTCTTAAGGTTGTTTGGCATTGTGCAAAGTAAACAGCTGTGTAGAAGTCTTTCTCCCTGTATATAATTATTTTATTATAAAACCACTAAGGACAGAGTTGTGTTTTAATAGCCAGATGCACTTTATCACTCTTTTGATAGTCTTGGATGATTTGCTGTATTATTTATTGTGCTCAGACTACTGCTTATAGGTCTTTAAGATCTTGCTGTGATTTAGGCAATATTTGAAATACCAGTGTGATAATACTTTCATTCAAATTCAAGAAACTACCCTTAATTTATAGGTTTCAACTCAAAATCAGCAAAAAAACAACCAAACAAACAGAAAAGAAAAAAGAAACAAGCTAAAATTGCAGTAAAAGAGCTGAGAGTTTTCAGAAGCGGTTGTTCCTTATTCACCTTGGGAAAAGGACATTTGACCCGAGTAAAGAATAGATGACCTGGGCAGCTTAATTTCCTACATTTTTCTGAGTTACCATGGCTTTACCCCTGCTTCCAAACCAGAATCAGCTACTTCCTTACACCAAAACAGAGGAGTCAGGTTGTCAGTCTGTCCGCCTCCACTCCAGTTGCGTGAATTCTCCGTGCTACCTGTGAGAGGCCCATAGCCTCTCGCTGCTCCTCAGAACAGGGACTTCAGCTCCAAGCAGTCTCTTAATAACAGAAAACCTCTGAGGTACACCTTTTGACTCACACATGTGACTGCAAGGAAGCCATTAGTTTTCTGTATTCCACTGTACTACTTTGCAGGCAATCTTGAAATGGTATTATCTCACGTAGCCTGGACTTGCTGCTCAGTAATCACCACTGTAGTGGTGGCAGCTTGAAACAATGCCAGCCAACCAAAAAAAAAAAAAATTACCTTTTTATATGCTACATGCACTCCTATTCTTTAGACATTTTTGGAAAGCACAAATATCTTTTTAGCATCTCATTTTAATCTGTTCACAAATATTTGTATAACTGAATTTTTTGCTTGATAGAAAACCCAGGATTTTCTTCCTCTGCTAAAATCAATTTGGAGATTCTCACTTATGTAAACATGTAAATGAAATGTGCAAAATAATACTTGGTCCTCAAGACAGTTACTGTTTTATTAGCTTTTAGTTTCCCTAGTGGCAGTTACCAGAGCAATGTTATTGCTTTGTGAACAGTTCACCTTATGTTGCATGTAATTAATAGCAAATACATGAAAAAGACAGTTAAATGCACCATAGGTTAAAACAGGAATGCATAAACTAGTAAATTTGGAAAAAGCAAATACATTCAACAGTCTATTTGGGGTGGATAACTACAGAGATTTGTTTATTGCGTAATAACAATTTGATGATTTTCATTGTATATTTATTCCAGGTTATAATTGATGGGGATACTTTTCCATTAACCTTCTTCCTAAATCTTTCAGCCAATGGAGTCATGGTGTAACACTGATCTTGCCAACAAAATGACTCATCTGAAAGCTTACAAAGAGATTTAGGGATGGATATTTAAAAGGAGTTTAAATATGTAGAAGTTGTTTAACGTAAATGCTACAATGTGTGTGTGCTTGTTTTTAAGTAAATACTCAGATTTAGATTTTCTGTTTTATTTCTTCACTTTGTCAGAAGGTTTAGATGCTCCCTAGTAGTAGCTCTAGGCACATAATGTATGTGCCTTGCCATGAAACTTATGTTTTACACAAGTGTAAACAAATGTACAGTGTAAGAAGTCTCTCGAGCAATCATTAACAAAAATTGTAATATTTATTTTCTGTATGGTAAGAGCATAATCCATGTTAAAAGTCATCAGCCTTTTATTATGAGTGCTTTTTGTGTCATTCAACATTAAGCTATGACTAAGGGGTAACAGTACTGGAATGTACAGTTTGAAATAGGGAGTGCACAAGACCAATATGTTGTAACCTTCAGATCTATCTTGAATAATAGCATTTGCCAGATCCTAGAGACTGCAAATGAATTTCTAGTTACATGTAAGTCTTTTGTCTGCTACTGATAACAGGATTTGGGATACCATGCAGTTGTTTCAATACATCAGGTTAAGCCTGTTTAATCTCCTTATGATCAAACTTCATCCTCCGGAGCAGAGAGGTAAGGCTGAGTTTATCATGGGTAGGATTACTTTTTTTTTGTTTTTTTTTTTCCTAAAGGGCAAAGCTTCATATTACAGTTTAAGTAGTAAAGTCTGTGGAAGGTTGCAGTGAAAGTAAAGGGAAATAGAAGATACTATTCAGATGTGTACACACACATACTATTACCTGCAGACATCTCACAGCCTTTCTACCCGCTAAATAGCTTTGTAAGAGAAGGCAGGATTTTATGGTTCTGGAGTCAAGAATCTTTGACTACCATAGCAATGCCCACTGTGCAATCCAAGAATGGCTCTTGCAGCAACACCAGCTTCCATGAACGTGCTCATCAGCTTCGTCTTTACAAAGACAGAAAGCAGAATTAGCTATTGCATCCGAGAGCTACAGGTGCTGGAGAGGGAATCCTGAAAGACAACTCCCTTGTTATAGCTGAACTGTGTGCCCTCAATGACGGGAGTATTTTCTTCCCTCCCTTCTGGAATGATGCCTTAGGAAACCTTTAGTAAGGGTGTATTGCCAGCTTTGTTGGAGGAGCTGTGTGGCTGACAGGCCACTTCTCTTTGGTGAATGCTGTAGCAATTAGTATAGCAGCCAGGTCTTAATCAGTTTTCTTTTTTTGAGCACATAGGATAGAAGTTCCATGCAAAAGTGGAGTGTGTTCAAGGGGTGCAAGTAGGACCTCGAGTTCTCTCTGATTTTTATGTATCCCTGCACAGCCCTGACTCATGAAGCATTTCTCTATAGAGTAATTTTGAACGATGACATTGGAATTTTCTTGAATACAAAGCATCATTTGGCAAAGAAAGTAGGATTTTCCTGGGATGTGTATTATTTATGCTGGTGAAACAGCAACCTCTTTATCTAGTAGATCTTGGCAATGTGCTTAACAATACGTGTGTCACAGTGATTTTCGCCTTTCATTTCAGTTGTAAGAATTCAGAAGGATTTAGGTCTTTATGTGGTGCTAACAGAAGAAACCCAAGTACAACAGAATCGCCTGAAGTTCTCCCAAGAGCCCAACAGTACTCCTAAGGTAAATTAAACAATTTATGGAAGAAAGAGATTAACTTTACATTTTAAAAAATTAACCTTATTGAACTAATGTAACATTCATAATTCTTGTTTAGTTACAGGCAGGTCTGGTCCTACATCTATACCTACAATATACCTCAAGGTATAGTGTCAGAGATTTACCAAAACTATTGGTCTTGCAGTATATGCTGAAGAGGATCAGGAATTCTGATTAGTCAGATTTATTTGGAGAGTTCATACTTCTGCTAGATCTCTTTGTCTGATCATGCTTTATCTCTGGCTCCCCATGTCTTTGTCCTGGGCTCTGTAAACTGCATTATCCTGAGTGGCAGAGCAACCTTGGCAGTTCTCATTACATTGTAGTGCTGTTCCTGTAAAACAGTTAAGCTCAAACAGCAAAATTAAGAGCCTGTGCCAGGTGGAAATAACAACTGGAGGTGAGCACCTGGCAAACAGCAGGGACATTAATTGACAAATATATCCGGGGTTTTTTTTTCCGATCCCAGAGTATTTGTGAGTGATTTTTCCTGATATATTTGACATTTGGCTTATTTGTTGAATTATACCACAGGCTGACCATGAAGAGTCAGATTGTAATACTCATTTTTTAGTTATAATGTTTAGTTCGCACTGCAAGACATATTATCCATTCTCTAAATTAATAAATACAGAGCTGATAAATATGTATTTCTGACATTTTCCACATGTCACAACAACACATTTTTCTGCATACTAAAATCCACTGCTCAAGGTGACAAAGCTCCATGTATACAATGTTATGAGGCTGTCATGGCACCTTTCATATTATAGATTTAGCATATTAAAATCAACATTAAAAATGCAACAAATACCTTTCTCTAACTACCCACATATGAATTCTGAATACAAAACAAGGCGGAAAGTATATTGGAAGTATGTCAAGAATTAGTAAGTAAATCAAAAAATTCTTAATTAGATTTTGAACATAAAATAGAGGATATGGGCATTTTATAACCTGAACAGAGTTCCAAAAAGTGCTTTTTATCCCTATACACATATATCCTCTTTATTATCATGCAAATAAGTGAGCTTCTCAAATCAAAACCCCCTCTGTGCATTTATTCTCTTACTCTGCTGGAGTCATGATTCATATGTGTTTTATGGTTTTGTGCACAAAATCTAATTTTTTTTAATTTTTATTTTTTTTTAATAATTGTACTGTATAAAAGCTCCCTCACATTTGCAAATAGAATGTCCCAATTTAGTTCCTGGTGTTTCATTTTACATAATGTCTCTCTCTCATATCTCATAGAAAAGAATCAAAGACAAAAGTGAGGCTAGATGTAACTCTCCATTTCTGTGACTTAGCTGTCAAGGTCAGTCAGAATCCTCAGACTCCCTGTGTCATCAGTATGATCAAGATTGGAAAGAGCACTCTTCAAGAATCAGAGAAACACTCCTAAGAACCCCATGTGGCCTCATTCCCTTCCCACTTCCCAGTTTCTTGTCCCTTAGGTTGGTGCAAGAAGCAGATATGTAAAATCCTTTCCTTTTTCTCTCCTTTCCTCTGTTACACATAGTGCAGCAAGTTTCCATGGTACATTTGTCCATACAGAAGAACATGAGTAGGCACATGAGGATCAGGTCTCTAGCTATAGAGTGAGTCACCCTTTGATGAGTGCATCAAAGAGATACCTTATGTTTATTGACTAGAGAGAGAGAGCAGGGATATTAGGTGAGCACTCTAAGTAGTTCAAATGAAGAACTATCAATGTGCATTTGCAATTGAACTATAAATTTGTTTTCCTTTCCATGTTATGCCAAAGGTATGGAAGTCACAAAGATTTCTGAATAAATGACTTATGTTAACTTATACATATATTGCTGCTATCAATTGCAATACAAGTCCCAAGCAGAGCATTTAAATATGGATTACATAAATTATTAACTTGAAACTTTTTGTCAACAGAAATCTAGGGACAGATATTCTGAAGGAAATAAGATACTTCTAAAGTCTCTATTTGCAGGTACAACTAGCTTTCCTCACAAAATTCAATTTCATAACCCTCATCTCTTAATATATTTAGTATTAAGTAATGGTAACTATTACTTGCTGAAGAGCAGGTGTTTTATTCAGTACGTCCACGTAATAGGGACATTGAGCACTTATGCTAGCATATTAGTCTAGATCTGGAGTATATTCTTGAACCTCCTGGTTGTTGAATTTCCTGAGAGCTCTGGGAACCCCACTTTGATTCATGTTGCAGAGGAGTCTCAGCACAGATCTCTGTGGACTAAACCAAAGTGAAAGATACACTCCACCTGTGCCCCAAATGCCTTCCAGCTGTGTACCTAATGCTTTCCAGCTGTGCACCTGATATATTCCACCCTGAGTCAGTCCTAGAGCAAAACCACATAGGCACATGCAGGGATGTGTATTGAGTTATCTTTTGTTTTACAATTGATGTCAGAAGTGAGAACCCAATGCTCTCTAGGGAACATTTTCTAGAAAAAGCAGCAGGAATTCTTGGAAGTTCTGGCTTGCAGGGAAAATTTCAAGAACTATTGTAATGCAGTCTGCAGCAGAAGAAACACAAGTTGAACTTGATGGTGCTTTAAAGAGAAGAATACTGTGTAAGTGTGCTGAGGACCTTGGCAAGTAAATATGTAATTTTTAATATAGTCTTTCATTCTGTGTTGGTATGTATGTGCTGACATTTTTAATGCTTTAACATATAGGTATACTTCCTGATGTGTGCTCCAGTGTTGAGTTTGGGACTGGGAGGCTCAAAATTTACAAAGCACCTTCAATTACCAGTGTATATGAATGTATAAGTTATGTTCCTAAAGCCTGCTTCTGGCTGTTATGTTATCTTCTGTATGAAAAGAATGACATTAAAATGTGTCTGGTGAAGCAATAAAAAGTGCAGTATTCAGTAAAAGAAATAAAACAAGAAGATAGCAAAACCAGATCATAGAAAATGGGATAAACAAGACTGCTGCTACAATAGACTCCCATCCACCATTACCTGCACGCTTCATAAATATACAATAGGATATATAGCACAGATAACTTTTTACTGAGAAGAATGAACTGCTTCTGTCCGCGCACTCTTATGTGTATTTTCCAAGAGTATGGGTAATGGTTGCTGAGAATACGGTCTGGTATCATTCCCAATTTTTTCCTGAGTAGAATGAATTCTGAGTCAACTTCGGAAGTGATTTAAACTCATACATCACATCTGTACTTTCCATTCAGACAGGCTCACAGTAGCCACTGACAAGAAAAAAGGATGGTGTTTAGCAGAAGCCAACAAGGGGAAGACAGAAAAGCTGAAAAGATATACATTTTTCAGTTTAGTAATCCACAGGAAAAACACATGCTGTGTACATTGTACTGAAAAGGAAAAATTTCTAGGGTATTATTAAAGCAGAGAACCAGCTACCAAAAAGAAAAAAATCATTTAAATCACCTCAAAATGTTGTTTTTGTCCAAAGCAATCTGCCTTCTTTCTTTTCAGATGCTTAGTCCCCTGTTTTAATCTTTTATTTTCTTTTCTTTTTCCCTTTCAATTTCTGTCACTTTTGAATGAAAAATGCCTTTTCAAAATGGAAGTGTACTTTCATTTAGAAATGTGGAAATGAAACATACTTTAACTTGGAAAATATTCATAGCAAATGTTGTAATTCTTTTTTGAGTCTTTATTTCTTCTAGCTCATTTTTCTCAGCCAGTGTGCCAATCTGGGAAAAAAAAATAATTATTCATCATAGGGACCCACTTTTTTTTTTTTTTTTTTTTTAGGGGTTATTTTCTTCAGTTTCTGTGGAAGAATTTCAGGTGCCCAAATAGCTGTGATAATGCCATTGGAGCCCCGGGCATGTATGCAAGCCTTCCAGACAGGGCCAGCTGATACATACAGATGTAGAGTATCAAAAAAAAAAATGGCGTTAGAAGCTTATATTCAGGCAGCTTTTTATTTCTGTCTGAGTCAGGCCAAAATAACTGTTCATTACAAAGAAATCTGTATAATCTGAGAGGCTGGTGATTCAGTTTTTGTTTTTATTTTAATGCTATTGGGGAAAAAAAAAATGCTTCCTGCTCATTCTGACCAGTTTTGCCTACACTCTCGGTTATTTCTAGATTATCTACTCTAAGAAGAGAAAAAATGTCACGGTAATATCTACTTTTATATTGGGTGTTCATTCTTATACTCTGAGAGGCCTTTGTGAGCAATATGGTTAAGAGGTCATACAACAGCATTTGTGCCTTAGGAATCAACTAAAATTAGGGAGAAAGCAGAAAATGAACAAAAGTACGTGTACCTAAGAGGAGGCCTAGATTATTCCATTGATTCAGCCAACTTTGAACGTTGCAAAGAGCTCAGATAAATAAAGGTCTGTTTCTAAAAGTCTATTTCTATCCGTTCATTACCTGTTTTCTCAACATATATGATATCAAAATCAACTTAGTGTTATTTAGGAATAGAGGAAGAGGACTCGGAATGGAGAATGTTATGTTTATACTGTGATTTAAAAGTAGTTATCTGTCAAATCTTCTTGCAGAACTCAGCGTGAAAAGAGCAAAGGATGTAAAGACTTGAGAAAGAAGCGATGGAGATAACTCTGGAGGTTTTGAACAGGTGGGATGTATGTTAAGGTAAATAAAGTTTTATATACTTGTGTGGTGAGGTATCTGCTCAATTGCTCAACAAATAAATAATTTTTAAAATATAATAAATAAAATATAAAAGTATATTTCTTCAAGCAATATATTTGAATAGATAATTTACTTATTATTTATATTACTATTAATGATTAACTAATAATACATATAATGATTCAATACATTTGTTTTACGGAATATAAACTGTAGGCAATCTGATCAAATTCCTACTTTTCAGTGTTGTTATCTAGGTGGATTTCTCATTTTCAAAGCAATGTATGTTTCTACACACCTATGCCACAGTCACTCAGAAGTGAACAGTGACATTGGGTCTGTAACTCAGACCCTCCTTTTGGAGAGAGGTGAAAGTCTCTTCCCTTTGAGTTATATGGTTATGGTGATGTGTCTAAGTGAAATAACATCAGGGACTCTTTTGCCTTCATTTGAATTCCACCATCAGGAATTTATATTGGTTCTCCTTTCTTTCCACTGCTAAGAAGGAAAACCCTGAATCCCCAAGTGGAGATTCAAGCTTTTTGGGCCTTGGGTCTTGCTAGTTTTGCTCTCCCTAAACTGGATATGCTGTTGTACTCCAGCCTGGGAGCATCCTTGCATTTCTGATGAGGAGCCAGAGCCAGAGCCCTCAGCTGTTTTTCAAATTGGCAGGCACTGAGTAACTTGTAGAGAAAGTGAAGTGCTTGTTCTTGCTTACATGATTCATTATTATTTTTCCTAGTCATTATGGATTGAAATAAGCCATCTGTTACAATAACAGTGTGCCTTGCACTAAGAAGCATGGCTTTAACCAGGGTTATAAACAAATCTCACATAAAAATGAGTTTGCGGATCCACACATACATCTAAATTAGATAGTGCAATGGATATGAACATAAAACTTGTTTTGTGAGAATATTTACTGTTGTTTTCAAAGTATGACACAGGAGGCTGATACCATTTTAAATTGATTAAAAACAGTCTATTCACTTGAAAAAATAAATTTTATTCACTGTCCTTCAATATTAAATTTATGTATTGTTAGATAACTAATAAGGCGAGTAAATCTGGAATTGGATACTAAGTATGTTTTTTTTATAATTTTACATAGATGTATTAAAGTCATTTCCAAAACAGCTTAGCAAAAAATAAAAAGCACTAAAAATCTCTAAAGCATTTTGACCTGAAATGTTTTTTTTTCAATTACACATTAAAAGTAATCTACAAAGCAAATTGCCATGTCTGTGAGAATAGATCTTAACTCTCTGCAGAGTTCAGTTGGATAGTTTATTCTTTGGGGCTTTTGTCATGCTGTCTTGTCTTTCTTTGAAAGGTTTATGCTTGACACTAGAATAGGGCTAAGAATTGTATCACAGTTGTACCTTTTCTCACTTTTTACAAATACTTACATAATCATATTTTATAAGAAAAACATCTAAAATGTGTTCTAAAGATATAGTTTTCAGAAGTACCATTTAGTGTTGCAGTGCTGTAGCCTCTCTTTCCAATTGCGATTTTCACAGTGTTTCTTCGTGTTTCTATCCTCATCTTCAATCTTCCAACTTAAGTACAATTTCTTTGTGTCAGAATCAGCATTTATTCTGTGTTCATGAAGCATCCTGTATAGAGACATCACCAACAGTCTGAAGTTTATGTCAGTGCAATAGCAGAGAAGTGCTTTGAGATCTCCTTCATAAACTTCTGCAATGCTTGGTAATTAAGCTCCTTAACAACAAACTCTTGTTGATCTCTCAGGACAGATTTTTTTAGCTCTGTGTGAGGAATCCACACACACAATAGATGGCAGGATGCAGCTGGGTCAAACCACACATGGCAACAGGCAGACAGTCTAACTCAGCCCTGTAGGGGACAAATGGGTACAATATGAATTTAAAATCTTATAGTGAAGGTATTATCATCAGGTACAAGATGATGGAGTCATACTGAAGACATACACTCTTTTTTTTCCCCTTTTAAACACAGTTTGTAGAGCATTAGAAAAGGAGGCATGGGGTCAATTTCTTCCCCCAGCTAAGGGAATTTTAATCCATGCCTTTCTCTCTTTTAAGAGAAGGAAGAAGTTAAAGCTTGAAACTAAACTTCGAACAGCAGGTATGTTATGAAATGTAAATGATTTACATCACCTAATTTTGTAAATCACCTAAGTGATATATTAGACATTCATCTTTTATCCTTGTTCTGCTCCAGTAATAATGTGTCATCTAAGACTCCTGACTCTTAATTAGAAATCATACTGCTATTCTTCACCTCGCTCTGTTACGCCCTGCTGTGACTTTTCTGTCAGTCTGCTCTTTCCTATGATATGATACAAGGTGGGGGAGCACAGGGGTTAATGCAATTATTTACATATGATAATATGGTGTATAGTAGTGAATTAATAAAACAGTTTGCGGTATTCAGAGGAAAAAAGGAATTAGATCTCACCTCATCACAGATTTTCCAATTGAAGTATGCTACATTTAACTTTTTAACTTTATGCTCCTTGAACAATTCCAATGTCAACTTTTTTTTAGAAGAACAATGTGCAATCAGACTGGATTTGGAGGGACTGGAATATAGTAGATACAAAAAAAATTCCTTTGGAGATCTCTTTGTGGATTTCAGAGCTTGTTTATGAAATCAATCATATAAAATTCTTTCCCCTTATAGTTTCACCCCTTTTTTATACTCTGTGTTTCTCCAAAGTGGTCACAGTCCAAAACCAAAGATATAGTAAGGTATGGTTACCCTTTTGAAAACAACTGCAAGTATTAAATGCTGAGTGCTATCTTTATGGAGAATCTGAAGTAAGAGGGAAAATTGTCTTGACTTGCAGGAGGCCAGAATGCCACCCACTGAGGTGCCTGATTGTCAGACAGCACTGGGTTCCTGCTGTTTGAAAATCACTGTCATCTGTGATATCTAACATTGGTCAGTCAAAAGATACTAAAATAACCATTGCAGACGGAAAAAGCCAGATCTTTAGCTCAGGTAGGATGGTTTCACTTTGAGAGCAATTACGCAATGGTGATTGATACAGCTGAGGAACTAGATACATGATTTCGCATGTACAACATTCATGTTGTTTTCTTTATATTTATGGCTATAGCTTTGAGGAAACATTTATTAAGAATATAAATATTTATGCATTATAGTGGTTTTAATAAGCAATTACATTCATTATTTAAATATTTTCAGAATTGCTTAGTTCATAAAACTGAGCTCTAAAAAAGAGCATGTGATAATTTTATAACATTATCCATAATAACATCTCATCCAACAAATTACAACAGACAAATTACTGTTCTTTCTGATACTGTTAATTTAAAATCTATCAGATTGTAACCAAACATTAAGACATAGCATCTCAATGGAAGTTGTAATGGAAGGAAATTAATCCCAGAGTTTAGAGCATACTCTTATCAGTTACAAACACCAGGCAACATACAAAGAAATGGATAAGAGAGGCAGTTGGTAGTCTTTTATGGCTGTTTTCAAAATGCAGGAGCATATGTAGATAAAAACATATTCTATGATGGAGTTTATTTTATGATGGAGTAAGGGTAGCATCTCACTAAGTATTTAAGCAAAGAAAATGGGAAAAATATGTTCCGCTCCCTTTGTGAGTATAAATGACAGTATCTCAGCGTGGCAGACCTGATTCTGGTCAGGTTGAAATTTACTTTAACTCAGACATCATCAGAAAACACCAGGAGCAATTCAATCCCCTGTTATCCCCCAGCTGGCTGATTCTACTTCTAAATGAACAAGGATCCTATACAACTTCTCAAAGCAACGAAAAGTTCAAGATTATAGTCCCAAAATGTCCTGAGGACTTTCCATTCCCACATGTGACAGACAGAATCTGCCTCACCAGTTTGTTCAAGCTTGGGGTGGCATTCAGACCTAGTGTCAATAAAAGGAAGATCCATTAGAAAGCCTTGTCCCAGTTGCACCAGTGCCACAGACTAGAGCTGTCTGGAGTGTGGCACTGGCTTAACAAAAGTGCAAGACCATCTTCTTTGCAGATTTAAGCATCTATAAAGATTTTCCCAGCTGCCTACTCAGCAGTAAGTGGCTCTCTGCAACCAGAAAAGCTAAAAAGTGATGCTGCACCTGGGGAGTGAGTGAGGGGTGGCAGGGGAAGAGGGAGAGCTCTTTAAGAAGAGCTTATTTGTTGAACCAGGTTGCTAGATTTTGTGCACACTGGAACTGGAGTATATATTAACAGTAATGGATTTCCCTGTAAATGAAGCTTCCTCTTCTTAAGCTTGGTTGTGCCATGTCTTAGATTAATAAATATCAAAACTGTGGTAATGACAGAATCAACATTGTCCATTTAGATCAGAATGAATATTGCCCTGAAATGCTTCCAAAGCAAACAAATTTATGCTGTGTTCAGAAGCCTGTCAGAAAGAGCTTGGAATGTACATTAGTCCTGAGCAGAAGTGACTGCAGAGTTTATCCATCATAGTCTAGTCCAGGGATGCTGAAGTCACAAGAATTTATGGAAAGAGGAGGAAGGACCCATAGGCATACATGAGCAGAGGCAGAGATCTGTTTTTCAGTGGAGGCAATACAGTCACTTACACTAGGAAAACAACCAATAAACAAAACCAGGAAGTGACAGCTATTAAAGTTCTGAATCATTACTGTTCTGAATGCAGAATAAATAAGTAGTATTATTTAGTATGTAGAATAAACAATAGGCAAGTATTTGCGAGTTTTATTAGTGATGGTGAAACTGAGGAACAGCATCTTGGTTTTGAGCCATGCAAGATCTGACAAGAGACACCTCATGAAATCACAGCCCAAATGAAATTGAGACTTCTACCATTGAATTCAGCTGGATGAGGATTTCATGTTTTGTTCCCACCAAGAGTCTTATACTGTAAAATAATTTCTTAGTGGTCTAATACTGCCTCTTGTTAGAACACATCTTGCTACATTTGTGTGAGATGGCTACACTACACTCTTAGTAAAGTAAAATGGCATTGGTATTGAAAAAGGTGAGGCATTCTTATACAATTAAGCATCTCCTTAGGACTACAGTGCTAAAGCTAGGCAGGGGAATTTACCTACAGTCTGGCTACACTGAAAACTTCCAATCATCTGCTTTATATGTAGGTATAAGCGTACATTTCCTCCTCCCTTTAGTTCAGATTTGTAAATGCAATGAAATCTTCCATGGCATATTCTGAGAAAGGGGAATTACTATACTTTTATGGTAGTGTAATTGCTCTGTAATAGCTAATAACGATGCATCTGCAATATCATAAGCACAGTGTTATAAAATCCAGTGCAAACAATTAGATTCTCTGTTATATCTCAGAAAGTTATTTCAGAAATGGGATGAGGTTCAGTCATTCGTGTAGACAGATGCTATTTTACATTTGGTAATGTAGTGAAGAAGATAGCTTATCTAACCCTTTACAGTCACAATCAGTTGTTTGAGAAGGTCTGTCAAAACCAAAGCAATGTAAAAGCTACCATAGATTTTGACACAGAAAGCAAATAAAAAGAGTGAGAAGACAACTGAATAGGGGGAAAGCAGGCCTCCTTGAAAAACAGATGGCACTTATGCATTTGCTTGTGTCTGTTGCAGTGGAATCTCTGCTGCATTAAACCCCAGTACTGCAATTTGATGTCCTGAGACCCATTGCCTTTTGAAGGCTCTGCCAGTAATCAGCTCCTTTGCAATTATGCTTAGGGCAGGACAACACTCTCTTGTTTAAGAGACAGCATTAAAGAAAACTTGTTTTCATTAGGAAACTGATCTGAAATGTGGTATTTAACATAGTCTTTTAAAAAAGAGATGCATTTCTTTTGGGAAGGACCAGGTTTATGACTAATGTCACACATTCAGAGCACTGCTAATGGCTTCTCTGACAAAAGCTCTCTTTGTTATTGTGATGAAACGGATCCACCTCAAATTCCTGCTTAAATCCTTTGTCCTGCAGCAGTTTGGTTTGTATTCCTTTTCCACATATCTACAGAATCTGTAGCTGGCTGTTGCAGATCCATATTTCCTGGGACCTGGGAGGTCACCCCACCGTAGCATCATCTCAGTTTGTGTAAATGAATGAAGCTCCAGAAGCTCAAAGCTCAACTGTTCCGCAGGGAATTGGTTCATCTCAGTTACTGTTTTTCTGTTATGCTTTTTCCTGGTTGTTTGAGGAGCAGAGTTGCTCCTAACAGAGGAAAGAAAGAATTTAGGTGAAAAAAAATTCTATAGGTAGCATTGTTGAAATTGAACATAATTATGATCTGTTGCATCCTGCAATTGTTAGAGTCTCAATAGGGGGTGTCATATAGGACATGATGAGAAAGTCTACTGATAGAAAAAAGAATGCACCCTTTTCAGCTTTTCTCTTGTTGATGTTGTGCAGTGTTGTTAGGAAGAGGGTTGTGATTTGGTGGCTTTTTTCCTATATTATCCTTTGCTGTCAGCCAAAAGTAATGGTCAAGCCTGAAACACAGTGGGAGCTCAGAAACAAAATGTGACAATGAAGGAAAGGAGGAAGAAAAAAGATGGAGGAGAACATATTTTGTGAGTGAACTTGAAAAGGACTGTTAGAAACTGAGCCTGGACAGGGCTGCCCTGTGACAAGGACTGAAATGGCAAACATATTGTGCTGCGTACACTACCTAGATCAGCCTCTGCTGACACAGTGAGATTGGAAACACAGAGACTGCTGCTGCAATCTCAGGTCTATGGGAATGGCATTAAGAAAATGTCATATAGTGTTTAAATTATGCCCTGCTTGCAAAACCCCTTGCTCTTTGAAGACTTCTAGAGAAAAGGACAATATAGCCTTCATAGGCCTCAGAGGAGAGATGAAGGTTTAGGGTTTATTTTCTCATTTGCCCTGGGGAAATCTATTGACCGTGGTTGACAGCTGCACTGTAGACCAAAATTTCTGATAAATTGTGCTGTGAGTTAAGTGCGTGGTTATTCATTTGCAGCTGCTTTCTAAAACCCTGCTTCCTCAGAATTATAGAATGGTTAGAGTTAGAAGGGACACTTGGTGCCAAATGGGACAAACCTGACCCTGCTGCCTCTTAGGAAGACGGGTTGGGAGCAGAAGCATATTTCAGTAAAGATGATTCTTCCCTCTGTCAGAAAAGTCATATACTTTGAGGGCTGCCCTGCTTTCTGGGCAAGTGTTTCTAGAAAGCAACTGTCTCTTATTTTGATAGAATGATAAGCATTTAAAAATATTTCTTCTCTTCACGATGTGGGTGACTTCACTTGTTACATGCAAGCTTTTTTCAGATATCTATCTATTCACTGGCTCAAAATATTTATTTTGGGTAGCTGTTTCATAGACTGGTCCCTAGAAGCTTTTTATATAATACTGTATCTATTAGCATGAGAAGAAAAATTTTATCATCCTACGAAGTTTTCCATTGTGAGCCATGCTAGCTCCCACAGAAAAAGATACCTGCTTTTTAAAAAAAATATTTTGCTACACAACCTCTTCTGAATTGGTGTTCCAGCATTGTGAGTCCCATAAATTAAAGTGGAACATTAACATTAGACATTTACATATTAAAATTCTTTAAACTGGCAGAGATTATAATTCCTGTGATAGAGCCTTGCTGTAAATCCCACCTTGTCCACCGATCTGACATGCTCAGCCTTGCCATGTAGGTGGATTTGTAGGATTTGTCAGGTGTGTTTCTTTATTTCAGGGCAGTCTGAACGCCAGGATCATATTGAGTTTAGCAGTTTGCACACTGTCCAGTGGAGTCAAAGGGCAAGATTTAGTGTTTGAAAACTGGACATTTATTGTTCTGCAGTGTGTCTTGCCTGGCCTTCACTTACCATTCAAGGAGGGTATAGAGCTCCTGTGACATCACTTTTATTTTTTTGGAGAAGCAGCTGTAGCCCATGTCCAAACATCTTTCCTACCTTTTTCTTCTCTGTCCTTTGAAAGGACTTCATAACCTCCAGGTCCAATGTGAAGTTACATGTCTTCCACAGCTGCACTCCTGAGTAAAAAAAAAGATACTTAGGAGGAGAAAATTGACTAAAACCCAGAAACAGCAAGAAATACAAATATTGTGTTCTCCAAGCAGTATCTCCAATTATTCATTCACTTTTAATTATTTCTCATTTTTGTCTTTCTTGACAGCTTGTGAAATGAAATTCTTCTGATAATGCAGCCTTTTTTTGCATTTACACTTTGTCTGTTTTAGAAAATTATGCGCTGCAGAACAGGATATTTGCTAGTTAGCAAGAATAATCATTTATCTTAGTGTAATTTCATGTCATTACACATTAGTCACTAACAATGATTGGCAATGCAATTTTCTTTGCAATAAAACTAATTAATACTCACCTCATTATCAGCTGTTCAGTTACTTCTAAAAGCAAAACTTGAGACTTTTTTAGTAAGCAGGTCATTAAAAGGAAAAAAAATCATATCTCTTGTTAAAAACAGTGTTTGAATATATGAAAAATATGAGTGGAAACTGGATTTGAAATTACTATGTCAATTAGAAAGTAAATAAAACAAACCATCTCCCCTTTTAGGTAACCCTGATGCATTTCTTCTGGAGAATTAGCAGACTAGTTTTAGGCAATCATAATAGCATAATACGTCAGCAAAAGAAGAAGATAAAGTCATGTTTTCTCAAAAAGTGCACATGACTTCACCTTTGAAATGGAGCATGTTTTCTTAGCAATATATGTCAGTGTTTCTCTATTGCATCATTAAAATCAATCTTTTACAGAACTGCCTGAGAAAGTGCTTAAAGGTTTTATGACTAATTCCCTCTCACTTCTGAAATAAATCTAAATAATCATCATATTATAATAATATATAATTTATCATATATAATTATATATAATAATAATATAATAAATATAAATCATTGTAAACATATTAGTAATATCAGGTGACTGGGTGCCATCTGACAAGCTATAGTTATTTTTCACTTTCTTACTTACCAGTTTGTTTCCTGTTGATTTTGTAATAATCCAAACTTCAATAGAGCTCCAGAAAGCTGCAACAAAAACTTCATAAGCAAAAGAAAATGGGGAAAAAATAGCCAGAAAAATATATTTGCATCTTGATGGATAACGTAACCATCACACCACTCACACTATAGCATAGGATAAAACTGAGAACCTGGAAGTGGGTTGTTGGTAATTGATCACCATTTCTTGAGTGACTTAATTACAACTGGTGGCATATTTAATCTCAATGAAATGCCCATTGGGAACAATTCTAGACTTGTAGGACTGGTTATCTCAAGGTTGTATAAATATCTTGTTTAAATAACTTCTGTATTTTTAGTAGTACCTCTGTAATAATATATTGCTTGCACAAAAAAAAAAAAACCAAAAAAACCCAAAACAGGGAACACCGTATTTCACAGTCAGAAAGCACAGTTCACAGTTCCAAGGGCAACTTTCTGCCTCAATATGGTTTTGATATATTGAGGATTCTGGAGCTGGCAGCTCTAAAGAATATGGCTTTCACATTGTAATCATCCTGGAATATTTTTTACAGTGAGAATAATCAACCATTGGAACAATCTCAGGGGGCTGGAGCGCCTCTCCTATGAAGACAGGCTGAGAGAATTGGGGTTGTTCAGCCTGAAGAGAAGGCTTTGAAGGGAGTACTTGAAGGGATCCTACAGGAGAGATGGGGAGGAACACTTTATCAGGAAGTATAGTGATAGGATTAGGGGTAATGGTTTTAAATTGAAAAAAAAGGAGATTTAGATTAGATACTAGAAAAAAATTCTTTATTGTGAGAGTGCTAAGACACTGAAACAGGTTTCCCAGAGAAGCTGTGGATGCCCCATCCCTGGACGTGTTCAAGGGCAGTTGGGATAGGGTTTTGAGCAATCTGGTCTAGCGGGAGGTGTCCCTGCCCGTGGCAGAGGGGTTGGAACTCGATGATCTTTAAGGTCGCTTTCAAATCAAACCATTCTGTGATTGTTACAGTTTTCACACATAGTATGGCTTTAAAAGCGTTTTTGATTGCCGCAGTTTTTTAAGCACCTGAGGAGTGAATATAAGGTCGATGATGCAGAAGCTTTGTGTTGCTTGTAGAAAGTCGACCTTCTCTTTTGTTGAAAACTGATGGAGTTCCTTTAACCTCTGTGGTGTTTTCCCATGTCTACCAAAAGGGAATTCAGTGTGGTCTCTTTCATACCTAAAGATTTTTAACATTGTCTAAATGGGATTAATACATATATTGTTTTATTATCCTGAAGAAAGCAGAAGTTAGTATCTCATATAATCCAATTGCCTAATGGTACCTAGATTAACTCCAAATATAAATAATATGTTGTGATTAGTGGAAGGTCATGGTAATTAGGTTGCGCTGTATGGATATCTTACCTTTCTCATTTAGAGCAAGTTTAAGTTTCTCCATGTGTTACTGCAGTCTACTACATTAAGTCCATAGCTGTAAGCATTTTCAGGTGTCTAACAGTGTGACGCCCTGGATCTCCAAGATGTAGGATGTCACAGAGGCTGAATGGTTACATGATCTCATAAGGAGCCTGGACATGTGGTAGAATAAAACATTTCTTGCTAAATACTTTCAGCTGAGGAAGTCTCAGAGGTAGTCTCAGAAGGAGTACTCTGGAAAAATCCCACACACGCTTGCCACCTTGAACAAGTATCTAGGTATGTTCTTTTTTTTTAATCTCATAATCTGATCACAGATCCAGTCGAATCATAGCTATTGAACTATTATCATCTTCTGGTTTGGGGCACTTCAAGTTTTTTGTTTTTCTTCTGTGATTCAGTATACTTTGCTCATGGTAGGTCTTAAAGTTTTCCAGTACAAAGCATCATACTTCTTGTTATGGCCATTGAAAAAGTGCTGTTAGAAGTTCTTTGCAACACAGTTGAATTCTGTAGGTGGTGAGTGGTAGATAATGGACTCCATAAAAACTACATTCCTTAAATCAGGTGAAATGTGGTTCTTAGCAGAATGGTATAAAAATGTCACCATTAATCCTGTCACATTTTTAGTTGATGAGCAGTCAAAAGTTTCACATCAATTTATCATATCAAAGCATAGATGTAGTATCATTTCAAAAATGTGAAAATGGTAATTTATCTCTATAGCTATGCAGCTGCTGATGCTGAGAATAAATCAGAGACCCAGTTCTGGTCATTCAGTCTAAAAGACCTGGAACATTATGTGTGGGTTACCCAAAACTTGAACACCTAATAAACCATAAAATATAGAATTAGTGGAATTATATCAATGTTCTCATATTAAGGCCCCATATAAGAGAGTTGATGCAATTCTTGGCGCTGCTCACTTATGTTTTACTAACTTCGCATAGATAATTTGAACATTGAAGATTATGCTCAAATGAGGAAAAACATTGCATTCTGCCAAAGCCAAATAGTTCTTGAATGAATTACAATTGCATCTTAGCTGCTCACAGCTACTTAAAATGGTAGGTTCCAATTTCCTGAGCTCTTAAATAAATTTCTGTGTATGATTATGACTACATGATGCAACAATATCCTATGAAATAATTAGACACGTTAGAAGGAATATCAGAGAAAAACTAAGCAATTGTGGCATTTAATCCACAGCAACTCACATTTCATTCAGAATGAAATTCAGAAATTTTTATTCAAACAGACGATATTCACTTATATTCTGGGCTTCTGTTAGACAAGCTGTTAATGAAGAAAAAATATACTATTTATTTTCCTTCATTACAGAGAGTGAATTAACTTACCTGAATCTTTAGCATGTAAATGATGAATTGTAAAGATTTCTTTTCCCAAGTCAGGTTTTTCAGTGTTAGTTATTTTGGGTTATATTGCTTAAGTTATCAGTCCACTGTGGACATAAATTATTTGTGTGTGTGTATCCAATATTACTCAGAGAGGTAATAGTAACAAGTACCTTCATTGTCATCCAGAGGAATATATTATTTTCCTAAATGAAAGAGGGTAATCCTGCTCTTCCTTCTTCCAGTCTCTTCATAACCAGAGTCAGAAAGTGCCCTGACAGAGTACTCTTCACTCAGAGAGAAACCCAGAAACCCAGTCACAGGAAAGGAATTCCATATATAAAACATCCAGCAAGCTTTATGGCTTTCGTAAGGAAAGCAGCTGGCATGTGGAAGTATTTGTTGTTCATGGACTAACTCATCTCATTGTGACACAATGCAAGATTTTGCAAACATTTGATAGACACTTAGAGATAACAGTTTTTAATAAGAAATCTGCCTGAACATTGTTCACTTTGAATGTTCACAAGGTATTATTCATATGAGCTGACACCTATAGCATGCAGTAAATTCTGCTTTTGACATGATGCAATTGGAACTTAAATAGATGAACAAAGGCTAATGGAAATAAACAAAATAGAATGAAAAATAACATAGGAAAAAGCACTATTTTTTGCTTGTAAAGGTTTATGCTGCATAGCTATTCAAATATTCCTGTAAAAAAAACAATTGCCAAACCACAAACACCCATAAGAATGTTAATGAATAAAGCATAAAAAGGGACACAGTCATGGTCAAACCAAACAGCTGTTCAAAATTCAAATATACGTTGCAGACATTGCTTTGCAAAATTCAAACAGCTTATTTGTTTTCCCACATGATAATCAAAAAAAATCTGAAGCCCTGAAGCCATTGTGCTACATACTTGTAAGGATACTGACCAATGATATTTGGGGTGGCTACCAAAATATTCTAGAGAAATATCAATGGCAGGTTGATACACTTATTAAAACCTTGATTGGTACTTTATAATGAAAAAAATGTGAACAAGTTCCCCATAGTTGAAGAATTTACCATTTTAAGAAGCTTTTAAAGAAAATACGATTTATTAACTAACTGTATTGCTTTTCCATTTATTACTGTCTGACAAGGCTGATATTAATAAATGATAGTCAATAATTTAGAATAATTTAGAAATTCAGATGTCATCATCTGTGCAGGTGCCTACTGACAGACCTCATCAGATCTTTATGCTCAGTATCCCACCCTCCAAATAGGCACTTGCTCTAGAAGGCAAGGTTGTTGTATACTGAATTGATCTCCAGTTTACAATTTGTCTGGTATGTATTTTAGTAGCATATGTAGCTCCCTCAAATGTAATATTCCTGAACTATGGGGCTTAATCTGTTCATTATACTAGAACCCAAAATTTTCCAAGCATAACCCTGGAGTCTTAGAAAAATCTAACAAGCCTTGGTACGTAACTCCAGGGTAAAAGTGTTATTTATACTTTGTTTTGTTTTTTCCTACTAGTAAATGCAAGAAATACATTTTACTACAGATTCACTACAACCATCACAGACAAGTGCTGTGTTGCTGTACATTTAATTTCATTAAAAA
>BJBW01007261.1:79727-153109 GCA_004320125.1 Scolopax mira
ATCAAGTCTATCTATCAACCTAACACTGACAAAAATCATCATTATACCATATCACTAAGCACTATCTACCTCCAGGGATGATGAGGTAGATAACTCTTCCAGTATAAAAATTTTTCCTGATATCTAATCTAAATTTCCCCTGGAGCAACTTGAGGCCCTTTCCTCTTGTCCTATCAATCATTGTAGAATCCACAACAATTTCACAAAGGTTGATACTTCTCTAAAGCACTGTGTATATATAGCCCTTTTGACAGACATTTGTATTATGGACTTTCTTGTATTAGACTACAGGAGTCATATATTTGTGTAAGGTAAGGTCAGTAGGGTTATTTAACATGCACAATGAAATAATGTATCTGGTGGGCTTTTTTCCTTTCTGCTGCTTTCTGGTTTTATCTGAACAAATTATACCTACATTGTAGCAGAAATATTAACTCAGACATGAAAGCATTCTAAAAGAAGAAATTCTAGCTTAAACCCACAAGAGACATGATTTTACTGCTTTCCTTTGAATGACCTCTCTCAGAGAAACTCAAGGGTCATCATTGTGGAAACTTTTAGGCAAAAGTGATGTCACCAGAAATCATTTTAATGGAGCCTCATCTTTAGATCCTATTGATTTATCTGCTAAGTATGAAGGGAAATCAATAAGCAGAATCATTTTCACATCTTTTAAACATCTATAGTAGCCAAAATACATTGTTTGTACAGGCATGAATCATTACAAAGAAAAATGATGGCCATTGATAAGCATGAAATATTTCTTTATATTAAGAAGGTGGTTTATAGTGTTTTGTCTACCTGTCTACAAATCTGTTATTTGATCTATTTGTACTAAAGGTGAATTTCACATAGTGACAGTAGAAATTTCATTTTGTATGAAACAGAGGCTAAAATACTGAGATTTTCCAAATTATAAGGTGAGATCTCAGATAAATCAATGTAGATTCATTGATGTTTTCTTGCTGCAACAGACCTCAACTGGCTTATTCACTGCTTTTAAATTAGGAACCTCATTTCATAAACATCATAATGGAGAGAAGATAGCTCTGGAATATTATCTCAGAGAACCCAATTTAAGAGGTACTTCTTACCATGGATTATTTAGGGAGAATAATATAAAGCATTTCTAACGTCAGATGAATTTCTCATTCACCTCCACGTGGCCACTTTAGTGGCATTGCATTACATACATTACAAAAAAGAACTGAAAAATAAAACAGATCATTAATTATCCCATAAACCCATTTAACTCTTAACAAAGGTGTAAAGTAAAAGTTTGACATTTTTTATTTGCATGGAAAGTGCTTCATGTTGGCTGTTATTTCTTCTCTCCAGGGCTAATTTTGATGTGGTAACTGGTGGGGTAGTGCTCCTGTGAAACAACAGAGCCACTGGTTTTCCAGGTGAATTCTAATACCTTAGAAGAAGAAATACACTATTTTGTATTGTATGAGAAATATAAGCTAAATGTTTAGCTTGTCTGTGTCTGCTTTTTCTGATTGTGTGTGAAGATTAAATTAACTAATCAGTATCAGATATATTACAAGAAATTAATATTTTTTGGTTTTTTCCTGATTATCAAAGGATTCTTTATTAATAATCCTATATACAGTTCTAAAATATCTTTCTTCAACCAAATAAGACATGCTTTAAAATGTTTTCAGATGATTCAGTTGCTGAGTCTCTACCTTATGACACCTCATAGAGGCTGAGTTTAGTTGCTTGTTACTTGACAAAGGTCAGATCTGTATGAAGTTTCTTAAGTAAGTCACTAAAAGTTATTATTATCAGTACCATTATTGAAAACTATGCAAAAAAACCAGCGGAAAATGTGTAGTTTAGCTGCAACATTTGAACTCAGTCATTGATAAATGAATCCAATCATGCCAGATAGCATGGGAAAGTAGTTTCTACCCACTGGCTCCCTTGGCTGCCCATTTCTTTTATGCAGCCAGTTCCTGGAACTGATCTTCACCTCACACATCACAGTAAAAAATGAATGAGATTAAAAACAAGTATTGTTTGATTTGCAAGTAATCATAGATTGAAACTTATTAACTGGTACTTGGTCTGCCTCATTGTAAATTTAGTTTCTCTGTTCATTTACTGCTTAACTTTCAGTTTGTCATCTCACATAATCAAATGTTATATGGTCCTCTACAAGGCTGATTATGAAGGTAGGAATCTTCCACAGTAAAGTTATCAAATCATCAGGCCAAAATGTATACTAAATGTATCTGAAGTTTGACAAGTAACAGAAAATATGATAATGCTAAATTCTGTTGTGTCATTATTTGAAATATTTTTTTAAATAAGTATTACTATTTTGTGTGCTGTTGAAGCTAGGGATGCATGAATAAGCATTTAAAGGATTCCCAATATTGGGTGAGAAACATGAAGGTTAACAAATTCCAGAGGTAACTTTTCCAAGGGACTTTTTGCTGACAAAAAGATGTGTTTGAGTGTCATTTCATGAGTCTCTAATTGGACTTTTTCATTTCTGCAGCCTTTTCCAATCCCTAAGCTCAGAGGATACAGGCTGTGAACTTCACCACCCACCTTTACAAGGAGGCTCAGGTCCAGGTAGGTTTTTCTCCTCATCCACTTGCCAGATTAAAATCTTTCCATGTCACCTCACAAACACCACCGGCCTCCAGCTGTGACTGCTTATGCTGAGTAATGGTGTAGCCCCGCAGCTGAGTGTGCAAAGGACAAAGACAAGGCTTGCTCCTATTCTGGCTGTATAAACTCTTTACTTCAATTATGCTCATCTGGCAGATGAAACACCTTGCTAAAAAAAAAAAAAAAAAGAATTTTTTTCATGAAGGGCACAGCTTCCTCAAGGCTTTCCAAACCAAATTAGTATTCCATTTAAATTTTTCTTCACCTTCTAATCTTTGGAAATCTAATCATGCATTTATTCCTTTCATTGCATTATCATATCAAAGCAAAACTTGTTGTGGATACTTACTATTTTAAATTCACTATCTTTGCTTACAATAATATTTTCATGAACAACCTTAGTTTCTAGTAGCCTCATCTGCACCATTGATATTTATTTATTTATTTGTTGTAGTGGAAGAATATTGAAACTTTTAGCATAGAAAATACCAACCAAGAAAAAATCTTTAGCCAATGTAAGTGGTCCTTTACAGACTGATTTCATCAGGTAAATGTAAAATGTTCTCTGGGTGTATTTACTATTTAACTGTATCAGCCTCATACAATTTTAATTGTGTATTGACTCATGAAGAAAATACAACAAGGTCAAACTCCAGCTAAAATTTTGAAATTTATTTTAAGATAATATTTATATTTATTGATTTTATAAGTATTTAGTAATACTACCTAATATATGGAATCAAGAGGCTCAATCTTACAGAGGCTTTCAGTAGATATGCAGTGAGTCAATGATGTTATAAAATAATTGTTCTTACTGTTAGTACATAAATCTATGAAGCTTTGCCCGTAACCGAAGTGACCTCAAATTCTTAGACTGGGACAGTGAAGTAGCCCTTGAACTGTGCAACCTTGGACAGAATAGATACTCAATCCTGATTTGAGGATTCAAATCCAGCTCCAAAAGCCACCTCAGATCAGCCACCTGTCTAAGCTCTGGGCAAAACGAGAGACCGCAGCGTGCATTTGAGTTTTCTGTTTCTTTCCTTCTCTTTTTCAGACAGCCATGTTACTATGGACATATAATTGACAGCTTGGTCTGAGAGAAGGAGTTATTAATCACTCCGTTTCCCATAATCATCAACACTCCTCGTAAGTACCAAAGGTACCTGTAACACCAAAGAAAACTTCCAGGAAAAACAAAAAAAAAGTCCTGTAGCTAATGATTGGCAGTTTAGAGCGGAATATGGGTTCTGCCTTGAAATAAATGCTTTTACACTAATCAAAGGTGCTGCTAACTTAGTAAGTGTAACAGTACCTGCTAGAGCATTTAATTGTTTAGATTAAGTTTTTCATTTACAA
This sequence comes from Scolopax mira, assembly GCA_004320125.1. Classification (NCBI taxonomy): domain Eukaryota; kingdom Metazoa; phylum Chordata; class Aves; order Charadriiformes; family Scolopacidae; genus Scolopax; species Scolopax mira. Next base: position 83,712 of record BJBW01007261.1, read on the forward strand.
CACAGTGGACTTATATTCATGAGAACACAAGTTTCCAGGGTCTTAACAATGAGCACTTTTCCTTCATTTTCATAAAGACAATGTTGTGAAACTAGAAATTGTTTGTTGAGCAGAGAAATAATAGATATTTGCTAAAACCTGTATGTTGTCTATTTTATTCCTTAGTGACCAAAAGTCATTAACATTCTTGACAAGTTACAGGTCTTTTATGTTCTAGTTAAAACTCCTGTCAACCTTATCTCAGTTGAATTTTAACAGGCTCAGCCTCAGAGATGGTCCTTTCATTCTCAAGCTCAGGGTCAAAGACAGATGAGCTGCTGTGATGGCTGGACACATTTTAGAATGAAACCAAAAACTTTACAGTGAGGGCCTTTTTCCATCACTATTGTATCAGATCCCAGAGTACTTTATATATAAAGTAGAGTGTTTCTGGCAATGGAGTAAAGGCTTTTGCTTCCAGTAGCACCTATTTTGGGCTGGTGGCAACGCAGGTCAGGGAAGTTGGAAATCCCTGAAGAAGTCTGTCTATAATTTTTTAAGTCTGTGAGACTTACTTAGCTGTGAGGCCACTATGAAGTCCTTCACAAGGAAATAATTCTTTTGCTGTAGGTCATGAGAAAACTCATGATCATAAAACAAAGGAAAAATAGAAGATTTTGCAACTTGGATCTTTGTTTGAAAGTATATAAAGAAATAAACACATTTCCCCCAGACAGCTGTTTAAAATGTATTTATCTCTGCAAGTGCTTCACCTCCTCCCAAAGCAGCTGCTTAGTCTTCATAAGACTTCAAAGCTGCTAGTGTAATCACAAGAAAAGAAGACTCAGTGGAAAAAATGGTGAATGAGGAGGAAAGAATGAGAAGGGAAGAATAAGTGAAGAATAAGAAAGGGAAAACAAAAGACCATGTTTGAAGTTGGAGGCCTTCCATACTGCATCTACCTCTACTGCCAAGGAGCCACAGATGCTCATCACATACACAGATGAAAGTGTTACGGTAAGATGTTGGTTGTTAATTCAGAATCTTAATGAACACATTCTCCCTAGCTGCACTAATATATTTTTTCTATTTTCTAAATACTTATAACTTTTAAGATACTAGTTTAGAAAAAAAACTAAAGAAAGAGATTTTAAGCCTTATAAAAAACTCTTAGAATAAATTTCATACACTTTTTCCTTTTTTTTTTCCTTTTCTATTTTCCTTTCTGCTTCCTTTCTGTCCTGCCCTTGGTAAAATGATTACTAACACGTCTACATAGAAAGGCAGACAAGGGAGTTATGTTTTGAAGAGCATTTAGTTCTTGGTAAGAGAACATTCCAAATTACAAATAGGGACACAGGGGAGATTAAACACTGCACAGTGTCGTGGTTTGATTCAGCTGAAATGGAAAGTAAGGTCTCTCCATGCTTGTCTGAGTAAATACTAACAGACACAGAATGAGGAGGAGAGTCCTGATTTGTTTTGAACTGAACTGCTGAGGTTCAAAACTTAAGAAGTTCCCAATGCAAAGGTGCATGACCTGAGAAACTCCATGGGGCAAGGGAAGAGTCAATATGTGACCTGAAGAGGACAACTTTCCAGTAGTTATGTGTGTGGCCAGTTATGATCCTGGGTAAAAAAAATTGCCTGTACATGCTGCAAGGATTTTAGACAACAGGATATTTAGAAAAATATATTACGAATATATATTGAGAGAAAGAGAGTAATATCATCACATTTGCTTATCGGCTGGGGTCCTGCCTAATATACAAACATTAGCCATAAAAATTATTAGGCTGTGTTTCTTCCCTAGCTGGAGTAGATGTGGGGAGTATGACTGACACTTCTTCTATACAATTATGACAAACAGATAGCTATCAGAAAGTCAATCTCTTCCTGGCTTTACAAAGTGTCTCCAGGCTCTGATGGCACTGACATGAGGCATATTTTAAGCTGCCTGTAGATTCCAGAATGAATGAGAGATTTAATATGGAGGAATGTTCGCTGATAAAAGTGACTTATTTACCATGCCCAGTCTGTCTGCTATGTTCCAAAAGGAGCAGATAAAAAGCAAGAAATAATTATAAGAAAAAATATATATAGGTGGATTTATTCAAATGTCCATCACCAGAAAAATATTTGCCTCACTGCAGGATGGAAAACTAGTAGAAATGGGTGGAAAAGGTATGTGTCCAGTTAAGCAGAAGTCTGAGCAAGGAGAAATTATTTCTAGGGAGAACAGTAACATTCATAAAATAATGAGAAAGCCAGAATGTGTTAGAACATACTTGTAACCCAGTATGCCCTGTGTTTACAGCAAGGACAATCATTTATTAAGTCTTTTCAGCATTAACATATTGAACTATGAAAACTGTGCATCTTTTATGTGCTATTAAAGACATGGGGGAGGGGATTCAAAATTCTTCTTTAAATTGACAAAGCAAGCAGCTGTCCTGGGCAGCAGACATAGGTCCTGATGCCCACCCTGTCATGGCCCTGAGAAGCCAAACACGGCAATGTTTAAGATTTAAGATAGGAATAATTTGGTGCCAAGTGCCAGTGAAAAGTTAGCTATTTTATATCTTGGGATGCGTTAACAAAACCTTTGCTGTTATCACAAATAAACTGAATCTATGACTACAGGATGGATGGTACCAAAATGCAATACAGATTACATAATCTTGTTTTCCAGCCAGACCACTTAGCAATGCACATAAAAATATCACATAAAAAGGAGTCTAATGTCTCAGATCTTTACAAATGTCTAACAAATAACAGTTTGAGAGAGAGAGAGGAAGAAGCATTATGCATAAAAAAATCATCAGTATATGTTGCCTTTTTCAAAGAACATATTTTGAACATTTGCACCTTGCAGATTACCATGAAATATCTGCTTTCCTGGGTTTCAGAGGAGAGGCAGGCAGCTGGTGGAGTCACAGATGTAAGAATGTTTTTCCATTTAAATGGCTTAAGCAGTTGTCTTTCATAAGGACAGAGACCAGCTATGAGAGGCAGCAAAGTTTATCTATGTGTTGTCAGACTGTGGCAAAGGGTGTATATTCTTGGAAGCACTATAATTTATAGAGTTATAGTATTAGACGTATGCCACAGATGCTTTGGACTAGGCAATATGTTAAAAATTGCTTTTCAGTAGGATCTCCATATTGGGGTTTTTTCCTGAGCTTCAACTGAAGCCTTAATGTTGTCTTAACCCTTTCATTGTAGGGACGTGCACAGGTGGGAAGAAGACTTAATTATAAACCAGTGGTAATTTATATTACCACTTTTAAATTCTAGCTATGAAATTATATTTTATTCAATTATAGATTTAATGTATAACTATATAGAATACAATTATATGAACATATATTTATATTTATATTTGAATAGTTATAAATATAAAATATATTTATATATAATAATATTTATAATTTATAAATTCAAAACTGTTCACATTACATGCCACCCTTTTCATTAATTAAAAAGAAAACTTAAACAAGTTAAAGTGAAAATTTTGGGAAGAGATGGATGAACATTGTTATGAGCAAAGAGAATATAACTGTCTGCTTTTAGATGAAATCAAGGAATAGGTTCATCATTTTTCCCTGTGGCAATTTAATTCACATTTTGTACTGTTCAGGTAGAAGCATATTAATGGCAAATTACAGAAAGCAAGTCATTGTAATGCAGTGAATAGCTAATTCCATTGTTAAAATGTATCAGTGATTCTCAGTCAAGGATAAATGACGTTGCCTTTTCTATGCATAAGGAAAAATCCTCAACGCAGTCAGGAAACTGATGAAAGTTGAAGATACTCTGTCTTAAAACTCAAGTCTGAATAGCTCATACCCACTGCTCCTGCAAGCCAAGCCTGTTAAAAAAAATAATGACAATTCACAAAGGACAAGTTCTGTTGTTTTGTTTATTTGTCAGCCCTCTGGGGATATGGTTTTCATGGATTTCACTGTACATTTAGTTAAATGCTCCTAACGCCTCAGTGACTGTGGGATCGACCAAGCCAGAACAAGTTTCTGAGGTCTGCACAGATCCACAGGGTGTGGATTTAAAAGGACTAAGAGAATTGAACTGCAAAACTTCATAGTCACTGTAAAATCAAGGAAAAGTCCTAAAATAACTTTTTCAGATGCAAAGTAATTTCAGGTTGAAGTGTTTAACCCACAGTTTCCTGCTCTGCTTCCTGTGGTGTGCTGAATAAACTTCAGGATCACAAAGACAACAAAACCTAAAAGCCTTCCCCTAGTTCCTCTGCAAATCAATGGCATTTATCTCTGAAGAAGGATGGGAGAACAGCAGCAAAAGATAGTAAGCAAATTGGTTTTACCTCCTGGATGTTATTCAAGTGTTATTTAGCATTAAGGACAGCACAGCAACTGCTCTAGTCACCAAAGATATCCTTCCAAGGACGTATTAATCTTTCCAAACTTACAGCCCTCAGGAACCATAAATATTTTCTTCTTGCTGCAATATTACTGCTCTTGCAATTATAGGGAGCTATATGCAGGTATAGTTTTAATCCCTATGAGTTAATAAAAGCTCTGACTTCTTACTCTGAATCTTGATAGCCAGTAGGAGTCTTTTCTTTCACTTCATTGTCCTCTTGGTAGTTTGCCAGAAGCTCTCACCAGGCTACTCAAAGAGGAAAACTGGAGAGTTGTTGAATAGGGTATTTTTGGTTGTAGAGATGCACTGAACAACAAATTTTCTGGGATAGCGCAACAATTTACCATGTTGAGATATGCTAATAACAGTGAAATGCAATCCAAAGCTAATGGCAAATTTCTGTTTCTCATCAGTTTCCTTTTCCTATAATTATCATCCCTTGTTTTCATTGTTTGCACTTTCAGAAGATGTTTTATCTCAGTAGTAAAAAAAAATAAATAATAAAATTGCTCCATTGACATCATAGGTACACTCAAATGCAGGAACAAAATAGCTTAGGAAAGTTCTTGTTGCCATGGCAAATTCAAGTAATATTCTTGTTGATTACCAAAGCTGGTTACATATTTTTTCCCTAACAATAAGGCTTTAATAGAAAAGATATTGAACCATTATCATACTAGCAGAAATGGAGACACAAACCTTACCTACGTAGTACAACTAGAGCTGATGTTTCCATCTGTTCTGGTGGATGGAACTGTTCTGTTTCTATGGAAAAGAAACTCATTCAAGAGTTTGCTGCTTTCCAGGTAAAGATCAGGTAGGCTCACACAATGGTTCTGAGGCTAATCTCATGGGTACAGCCAGACTGTGGACATTTATATTCCTTCTCTTGTTCAGTTGGTGAGGACTTTTCTGCCAAAAAAAAAAAAATTCCATAAAAAGCGTAGTTGCTATCAAGATATTTATTTTTCATTCTTCCCCTCCTTTTTTTTTAATATGAGTTTTCTAGTTTCAGTCCTCAGAGACTGTTATCTTGACTTCTTTGGTCATCCATCTCCCATGTCAGATAGTAATGATTGATAATGGGAGCAGTAATAATGATAGCAGTAACATTTAACTTTTAGTTAATGAGATAATTTTTTCTCCCAGAAATTTTATTGTTCCAAGTTAAATGGATCTATATATTGGTTGCTGAAACAAATATAATAAACATGTAAATATAATAAACAGACAATACACATAAAAAATAATGTTGGGAGATTTATGTTTCTAGAAATTCTGTTTAAATTAATTTGTTAAAAGAACCAATGTTTTTCCACTGTATTTTACCTTCTGGCACAACATCTTATGATATTTCATTAAACATTACAGTCTTAAGTATGCATCATTTAATGCAAATATTGCTACTTAGATGGTTAGGCACATTTCTAAGAATGTATATCTCAAAATAAAACTTGCATTTCTACAGCTATTACATTGTATTATCTCAAGAAATAGAACACAATGAAATTACTTATTTTATATAGATTTAAAAATTATTTTTTTTAAGTCCTGACAATGCTACAAAAATTGTGGTTTTTTCCTTTTGTTTTTACAAGAACCAGATTTTGCAAACACACAAACTTACAGCAGGAAGCTTTTTTCTGAACAGATATGGTTTTTTCATACTCCTGTTGCACTGAGCAGAATTGCACTTATGCTTTTTGTTTCTTCCTGCTTGTTTAAATCAGTGTGAATAGTGTCAATCCACGCTCAGGACTCCCTGCTTCCAGGGCAGATCTCTGTGCTTGACTTGCCCACATTTCAACAGATCCTCTAAGTTTTAAGCCAAGTTTAGGGGAAAGAGATGGGAACTGTTACAAGAGCTGGACAAGAGCTGTACCTGTACTTTAAGAGGTGACCTTGTCACCTGCACTGTGAAACACCAGGGCTAAAAGTAAGTATACCATCTATTTCTAATATGGCATAGTTTTTAAATTTCTTAGCCAAGATTTTCATAGATCATCAACCTCTTGAATCTATGCACACACATAAAACATAACATTCACTCTTCTAGAAGCAAACTATGTTCACTCAGCATCTTCAGCACGACTTACTTGTTCTATGGCCTGTGATCTGGCACACATTTATTTTATACCTGGATATTTGGGTAAAACATAAAGCAAAACTTTGAGTCTACAAACGTAAATTCAGACATTTTCCCCAGACTATTCTGGATTTTTTAAAAATAAATAAAAAAGAAGTCTCTTTCCTTAAAAGGCTGTTCTGACACCCCAACTGCACCTAACAAATTCCAGTGTAGGGAGTTCAGAAAAAAGTTCAAAATGCTTCAATCCAGCAGCCACTTACAGGTGTGTAATCTTGGAATCAGGAGTTTGAAGAAGGACAACAAATTTAGTTGATTAGCACCACAAATGAGGCATCTCTAAATAAATTAAAACTTAGAAATGGTTTACCTGTCCCTAATTTGCCTAGTATTATTGCAAAATTTCTCATTGTAAATTTCATTATTCATACCTGTGCAAAATTGTACAGTAGAATTGCAGTTGCACAATTTAAATTCAGACTGACTTACTGAATTGGGGAGCCTTTTCAACATTTTTTTTTCCCTCAGAATGCTCTTTAAAAGGCTCTTTATCATAAAAAATAAACCTTAGAAATTATCAAGGCAGATCTATTTTTATAAACTTTTATATTTATATAAAGGTTATAAACTTTTTTATATTTATATGAAAAAAAAAAGTTATTAAGAGCTACATATAAGGTATATAATGGAATTTGGCTGAACTGGAAAGGATTTATGCCTGTAATTAGTTACAAAGCCTGCAACATAGCTCTATAGAAAAAAAAATAAATGGGAAAAAAGAGCAAACGAAGACAAAACCAAAAGCTTTCTGATGAGCTGAAAATAACAGGTTTGCCACCAAGTTAGGCAAGTAAGAAGGTTAAATATCACAACAGGAAAAAGCTGTCTAAACTACCAGACAATTTTAGCTGAGAATCCTTAGGGAATATTTATAAAGGGCATGTCAAGTAAAAATAACTTATTCAGGGAGGAGGCAGTACTTCAGGTAAAATAACTGAGGAAAAAAAAAGAAAGAAGGCACAAATGCTCTCTTTCAGCTTCCTTTGGCAACTAGGAGGGTGCTGGGACTCTGGGTTTAGTTCTTGCTTACTTCACTGGGGGGGCAATCACTTTGATGCGTGGGCAGGAATGTCGTCTGTGCTTTCTTCCTTCACCCCAGAATGCTAAAATATCATTATATTCTCAGGTCCCTTTCAGAGCAGGCACTCAAGCCTGACAGCAAGGTCAATACAAGGAGTATTGCTCAGAAAATTGAGAATACGTTGATCGGAAAAAATCCTTTTGTTTGGGATGCAAATAAATGCACTGGGGCACATGGTAAGGATGACTTAGTTACATTTTTCTACTTCTGAACTCGAAAGACTGTTTACTTTTACAAGAAGAGAAGAAAGAAAAATAAAAAGAGAAAGAATGAAGATGGAATTATATTAGTCCTGGGGAAGTAACATCTTGAAAGAGATATTTCTGTGGGAAAAACTATTTCCATATAATGGTCTATCCAGATAATATAATTACACATATTACAGCAAAAGAAGAGATTTGATTTTAAATAAAATTGGACAATACATGTAAGTCGTTAATTAGTGGGTTGTTGCCAGATGGAGACTTTCCCAGCTGATTTTTCAAAAGGTTGGACTCTATGACAGGGAATCATTTAAAAAGAATAGCTTTTGTTCTATTCTGGAGGGTCTGAAGTATATTGCAAACATTTTTAAAGCTTCAAAAGCACAGTGGAAACCCTTATTTGTTAGAAATGCTGACATGAATGATGCAGAGGCTAAAGAAACTTTCCAAAACTGTCTGATACATAGTAAGGTCAAACACAAGCATTCAGCCCTGTGGAATTGATGAGAGAGCTTCTGTAAGTGTACCAATGTGCTCTCTCAGGACACAGACAGGTATCTGGCTTTTGTTCTAGCTTATTTTAAGTCTTCAGCTGAACTGTTTGGAGCATCATCCTCACATGCCTCCAACAACAAACATCCACATTGCACACAACAGAAGTGGCCTTCATCCTTATGAGCTGGAAGTCTCATTAGGTTGAAATTACATTAAAATATCCAAAGAGATTTTTAGCTGCTTTATAGAAAACTTGATGAACACATATTTGGCTTAGCTGAATGGCACCTGTCCAGATTTGCCTCTCAGGTATGGTTCTTATACATAGTGGGCGGATAGCACATTCAGTATAGATGGCTTAACGCAGTGAAGGGAAATTAAAGGCAAAGAACAAATTAAAAATGTCTCCATGAAGAAGAAAACAGTGTTTCTGTCCCTGTAACTATTCAAACTACTTAACAGCTTTAGCAGCAGGTAGATAACTGTTAAGATTTATAAGGATGGCATGCAAGAGTGCGAGGCTGTAGCTGCAAATGCCACCTCTGTACATCCCGCTCTTTCTGTTTGGAATTTATGGTCTCACTTGTGAGCATGATCATGATGCTGCAATGAATGCCTTCACTTTTCAAACATGATCTGACTCTTCGTCTGTTTTTGTATTAAGGACATGAAGAATTTTGAAATCATTGCAATACATAGGTTGTATTATCTACAGGGTTTTCTCATCGACTTTATAAATATTGCAATGAGACACATCCAAAAATTGCCTGAAAATTTGTAGTAATGTCCTCAGCTTGCATGTTCAGCCTTTGGTGGGGTAAGGTCATTTTAGCCATACTTACTACTTGCGTTTCAGCCTGTAACAGTTTCCTGTGAGCTGGTCCTGAAACATGCAGACATAAGCCATCCTCTTCCTCTGCCTTCTGTCTGGGAAGAGACTGGTGCACCAGAGCATGGACCTGGCCTGCAGGAAAGCACAACAGGTAGAATCAGTCCCTTGCTTCAAAGGCAGCATAGTGTAAATGCAACCAGATACATAATCTAAGCAAGCATCATATAACTCTTCCAAAGCCAGATCATGAAATATAGACCCTTACAGATTAAAAAAAATAAAATCATTCTCAAAATAAGACATTTTTACTTAGTTTTTCTAATAACTTTTCTGTCTGCAGTTTCATCTTCCAGGGAAGAGCTGTGTACATGCAGGCAGAGGATCATGCTTAAAATGTCATTCTGAAATATCACCATGACATACACCATGTTGACGCATCAAAATAGAATCAACGATAAAATGCCAAAAGAAAGGTTTCGCTGATTTCCAGAGAAGATATTTGAATAATTATTTCAGTGAGGCTGCAGTAACGTCAGCTGCCTCAACCTCAGCAAATCCCTTCCTGAAATGACATATTGAACAAAAGCACTTACAGGATCCTTAATATGCATATTTTATGATAGAGTACGTTAAGAAAGCCTGAATAAATTACTGTGAAGAAGCTTTAGCAATTTATTTAAAAATAATTGCAAACCTTTCTCAATGCCATTTATTTATAGTTGATCAGAAAAGCCTACACAAAAATCTTTACAAAAAGCTGCTAGCACTCTGCAGTGTTCTTGTGAACTAATTACCGAAATATTGCACTTGAGATTAACTTCCCGTCTTCTGTTTCTTCCATCACATACTCCTCTTCTCCCTCGTAGGCTTTTGTCCCATTCATATGCTGTGCTCATTTACATGAGAATACATTTACATGAGAACACAATGGGAATGTGCATTTAGAACAGCAAAGAAAATCATACCTCACTTCTGTGCCCACTTCGAAGGGTTATTATTGTATTTATAGCCAGCAGGAATGATGGTTCTTTCCACGCAACTGTTGGAATCCACTGGAAACTTGCAGTGTTTACAACTAGGGGTATTTGGGGCCCAGCCATGTCAACAACCTTGGCTGATAATGTAAGAGTCATTCATTAACATACAAGCAGCCCTGTTCAGCTCGGTAAAGGAAAAGATTTCATTCCATATTCACAAGCTACATGACAAGAAAATCAGTATGGTGTCCTGTTATCAGGCAGATGCAGATAGTTTTGTTGGCGTCTGGTGAAAGGCTATTTAGGAGCAGACTGTACATTGCTTCTTCACGGCATTCATTAAGTGTTTTGTCAGGTGGTATTGCACTGTAGCAGTATCCCAGATTGATCCATTTTGGATTTCCATGAGAAAATCACAGACATTGATTCACAGAAGAAGAGAAACTATTCTGCAGTGAAGCAGCCACAGGCCCTAATGAAATGTGGCACATTAATTTCTGAGCTATGAAATTATATAATCCCAGTGGATTTACATTTCCAACTCAAGGATCTCAAGGAGGGCAAGAGACAGACACTTCTGTAAAATGTCTGTTTACTCCACACATCCCCTGTGGATAGGTTTCTCTTCGTGTAATTCTCTCTAGGAGCAACCTCTTTCTTGAAAAAGTGACATTTATGAATTATTGTGTGCATTTGTCCAAGAAATGCCAACCCTATTGCTTTATCAAACAGGCCAAAGAATGGATAGATGATAGACAGACAGACAGTTACACAGAGTCCAAGTTTTACTGTTTGATCTGGCAAAAAGCCCTGGAAGAAAATGCAAGTAATTCATGCCTTGTCTTATTCTTAAACTGATCAGTGGTACTGGGGAATAAATTTAATTTCATTTTCTTGAGAATTAAATTTAAATACCTCCGATTAAAAAATCCCAGCATTTTAAACTGGATGCATCTGCAGCCTTATTTAGGATACTGCCATCAAGCCTTCAGCTGTCTCAATTCACTCCAGGTTTATTTTGATGCACGACCCATAATCATGAAAAAAAATGATTAATTTCCATTTTCGATTGTAGGTACAGTGAACATGAATGATATGGCCATGAATAAGCTTAATTTTCTGTCTCTCTCCCCCAAGCAAGCCAGCAGCCTTGAAGCATTTTGTTGGGTAGGGGCTCAATTCCAACACTTAAGCACAGTCCGGGCTAAACATTTCTGAAATGCAGCTAATTTTGGGCTGCCCATCTTGGAGCAGAGGCAGAGAGAGCTTGCAGTAGAAAAGTAACCTAGCCACAAATTTGGAACAGGCCCATATCTCCCCAGTAACTTGCCATAACTTCACTGACATTACCTGTAGGTTGGTAGACTCTGCAGTATCCTAAAGGTATTGCAGATCCCAGTAACAGCGGAGCCCATGGATCTTCCATCACTTTGCGTCATAGGATTTTTCTGCCTATGCACTGCAGGTCACGAAACCAAGAGAGTTGTCTCTTTTTCTATCTGTTTTTGTAAAAACACAGAAACAGAATTAGCTTTTTCATCATTTGCATTCTTCTTGACTGAGCTAAATATCACTGTACAGAGTGTGGTAGGTTTTCCTTAGACAGTATAACTTCCACATTTACTAACCTTTTGTTATTTGTTCATGGTAGATTATTGTGGTAGAAATGGAAGTACTCCACAAAAGCAGCAGCTTTGTCCAGGATATGACAATCAAATATTGTTTCAAAATGGCATATCAAATTAATCAGATTATATATTTATAATAATTTTGACTTAATGGTTTCCCAGCACCCATATGAAGCAGGTTATATAATTAAGTGCAAGACTTCTGGGCAGCTATGGCTATTCAGTTGCTAAGTGTCATTCCTTTAAAAAAAAACCACACCAACACAATCTTTTCAGTTTGAGTCGGTTACAAGACCACAAACTTATTTTGAAAGCCACTCAAAACAATTTTTCTTTTCCTAGGTATTAGATTGGAAACACAATCTATACATTAAAAGTAATCTATTGCATGTAGTAATGAAAGAAGAACTATTGTGTTGACATAGTGAGGTTCACTTGTAAGAAATGATAGCATAAGGAAAAGGTTTCTTTGGAAGATGCAGTGTGGAGAAATAAATATAAAATTTCCATGCAAATTACCAGAAAAGATGATCAATGTAGCAACTTACATTACTTAACAATTTTTAAGTCATTTAAGTGATGCTATTCAAGCTGAGCTGGCTTTAGTCTTCCTTCCACACAGCAACATGGTTAACACATAGTTAACACTAAAACACTCCTTGCTGCTTTGATTAATCATCCTTTGTCCCCATCTTTCCTCATTTCAACTTCCTAGTTAACTTCAATTTTTATTTTTTTTTATTTACATTAGAAGGAAAAAGAGATTTTAAAAAGCAACCCATTAATAAGGGCCTATTTTAAGCAGAATATTGGGGGGTTCGCATTCTTTCCATAATACATCTCAGGTAGCATTGACAGTCTTTCAAGACAGAGGAAAATTTGGGAAATGGTAGTATCATCTGTCAAGCATTTCTCAGTCAAAGGTGAGAAAAGATGGAAAGTAATTCACAGTGAAAACAAAAATTTAAAAATACTAAAATACATACATTAGAAATTTGGCATCCCTCTACATTCCTTTTTGCCAAGTCTTGGTTTATAGTGCAAGACCTGGCATATGATAAAGGTAAATATATATATATATATATATAGCAATCTATCAATCTATTGATAGATATGAGATCATATGCAGTTTCTTGGCTGTTATCAAGAGGCCCAGCTGAATCTGGTCCAAAAATATATTAATCATTCATGTTCAGGTACAGATCAATATGCTGTGAAACACTTTCATCTTTTCCTTAGAAATAATGTTTGGATATCTTCCAGCCTGCTTGATGTCTGCAAAATCTCCTAACATACTACTAAGGATTAGTCTTTGTCTATTTTAATTTAAACTTATAATGTAAAAAGTAATAATATTATCCACTGACAACACTGTATGAAATCTTTGCTTATTAATTACCTGTGAAGATACTGGTAAAATTCCAATGGCCGAGATTAGAGTGCAGGAGAAAGTGTTACTCCTTGGGATGCAGGCTGCAATTTGAGCCACGTCTGTAATTCAGATGAAGAGTCTGAAAATTGTAATATGGCTAAAAGATGTGAGAAGAAACATGAAATTAAAAAATTAAAATTATCTGGGGTTTTCCATAGGCAGTGAAAAAAAATCTGTCGTGTATTTAGCTTGATTCAGAACATTATTTCAGCCCAAAACAAGAGAGTGGCTGCATTAGACTGGCTCAGACACAACATCAGAACTGCAAAAGTTTGTTTCACTTGTACTGGCTTTAAGCACTACCTGGGTACTCGCACAAAACCTCTCCCTTTCCAACAGAAGGATATTTTTTTTTTTCTCTTTCATGACACTGAGGTTTCAATTCTTCTGCTGTTTATACTGCTTGGTTCTCAATAGGGATGAATATTCTTTTCTGGACTTTTGTATCTCTCTCAAAACGGCACTTGGCTTTGGCCTCTTCACATCCACTGTCTTCTCTGTTCACCTCCTGGACACTAACTGTGTTGGTCTTGGTAAATCACCTCTCTCCAAATGTGGCCCTGCTGGCTCCCCAGTCCTGACTACTTCAAATATAATGCTAATTTTCAAAGACTTCACAATTTATCTCCCTTTTACTCACCACAGCTCCCTGGGGGAGGATGTTCTCCCTGGCAGCAACCTGTGATGACAGGGTCATTGCAACTGCTGCGGAACATCTTTCTGATGTCTTCAGCATCACAGCTCACCTTATCAGGAGGAAAATTCCATCAGGTTCCTCTTTGAAACTATTCTTTGCTGAGAAGCCAAGGAAAAAAACCTGTGGGCTGCTGAGGTGGTAGAGCTGGCAAGCTGATCAACAATACAACACTTTTTTTTGTTGCGTTTCAATTTTTTAATTTGTTCTGTATGGCAACAAGCAGCCCAGGGATCTGGGCCATGCCCAAGGACTCCAAATGATCCAGTAATAAAAATATGATGAAGTATTTATAGTAAAATTCACCCAGCCAAAATAAATATGCTGAAGTAGGCAGGTGGAAGGAAAGGAAGAAACCATGAGATTTCCAGATCTCCGCATGTCATTCCAAAATGTCTTGGTTTAACCATTTACCATGTGTGATATACTTACTAGCAATTAGAGTAGTAGTATGAAGGGTTTAATCACTAATTCAAACTAAAAGATTAAGAAGTACTTTTGTATCAAAAATTATTACTGTAAATACTTCAAGGTGGACAAATCTTGACAAGAAAATACCCTGATTTCTTCATATTGTTAGAAAAGATCTCTGGTGGTAATAGGTATTGATTTCAAAATTCCATTTGCAAGATGAATAAAAAAGTATGCCACAGAAGCCATATTTTCTATAGATAATGGAGAATGTTCTTTGACTAAAATTAGTTTTTTGCTGCTCTGTCACTACTCTTTTTTATATATGCCCCATGGCACCTATTGTCAAACTAATATGGCCATTCAATGTTTCATCGTTTAATTGTAAATTTTTAAATGAGATCATTTATTTTTATTACTGATCAATCAAGTAGAATTTATAGCTTGTATTCCCCTCACCACCCCCAAACACACTTACCCTCAAAGGTAAAATAACTTGAAATGGGTATAAAAATTGAATTAAATCAATATGTTTTTATTCTGCTCCAGCTCTTTCCCCACTGTTCTACAATTAAAATTCTATAAGGAATATAATATTGAAGAAATAAATCTTACAGTGTTTAATCAGACAAGATTCCAAGAAATAAATCACAAAGGAAACGGTGAAACATCCTATTCTGATGAATGCATAAAGGAAATTGTGGCTCTTCAGATGAATGGGTAATTCTGTAAAAATGTTTGTCTTGTTTTAACATGTAAAAATTATGACCAATTTCATGTCATATTAACCAGGTCTGTAATTAATTATCCAAGCTGGTATATATATTTTTGTCTACCATAAATACAGGCAGTTGTGCCTATGTTTAGATTCCTTCCTAAGCCAACTCACAGAGTTTATGGTCTTCACCCCCTATTTATTCCCTTCTACCTTGCTAGTATGGCTGTCAGCCAGGTACTCACATGATGTAGCACAGAAGCACTCTCCTAAAATCTAATCTACAAAGAATTTACAGCTGCTAAAGACCTGATGATGAACACATTTTTATTACCTGCTCTGGTGTCACTGGATGGTCTGGGGCTGTCACCGTCTCCATTGGCTGCACAAAGAAGCTGAAGACCTGAAAGCAAAAGAAATAACTGAGCTCATGGGATGATGGTTGTCAGAGCAGCACTTAGGAGGCATGTTCAGGGCTGAGACAGTGACATCAATAGAAGGGACACACAAAGCTAACTTGTGACTTCCTTAGGCTCCCATCCAGAAAAGCACTTAAGACTCATTAACCTGTAGACACCTGAGTGATACAGAAATCAGTGGCTTTTTCTTCAGGTTTCTACAGAACTGCTTAGGTTTGCACTGAGTTTGTGCTGAAATCCTTGCTACCTTGAGATTTTAATCACTCCAGAAGCAAAGCAGCTGAAAAGTAAAGATGGAAAGAGGAACACTGGAGCAGCACGACATCTGCAGACCAAGGATAACATTCCTGTTCCTGCCTTTCTGCAGGATGGAAAATGAGGGGACCACAGGTCTGCTGTTACTTCTCTATGACAGATGTACAACCATGGGAGCTGCACCACAGGAGTCAAAGCCAGCAAATAAAGTAGCTGCATTTAAGAAGAGGGATGAATGAGGAAAGTGATTCAGGAAATCACTTCTACCGTTATTCTATTAGGCTGACCCATTACTGTGAAAAAATAATTAAAAAAATGAAGGTAAATGGCAAATAGAAAAAAAATGCAACCGGTCAAAAAAAAAAGAGATATAGCCAGATGAACCAAAATCTTTTTTCATTCTATTAACTGTCAGAAGAAATTACAGTAACTCTTCTGCATCTGAATTTCATGGAGCATTTGACATGATTCTACATGACAATTTTTAAATGTGGCTAGCTGAAAAATAAAAGGAATATAAAGAATAACAAAAGATGAAATATCAAAGGGAAAATATCAGATGCGAGGAAAGGTTGAAAGTGAATTTGCCAAGGACTGGTTCCATGATGATCTGGTTATACTCTGCCTTTCATTAACCTGTGTTTACTTCATCAGCACAAAAATAAGGATCTGAGATTTGCTGCTGATGAGGACACAAAGTTATCATCAATACTGATAATAATCACCGTACTATACTGACTGTACAGCCTTAATGAATGAGCTCATAGCTTTGGGGATTAAAGTGGAAGTTCAAGCACAACAGTACACATTTCTGCTGTAAAACAGGGCATATCAGTTGGAAATGACAAAAGTGATAAAGATCTGGGAACACTAGCAGGAGGAAGGTCTGCAGTATTATCGGATTATAGGATGACTATCAACCTCGGTTCCATCAGCCGTGAAAGTGCTACCTATCAGGCAGTGAACTGCACAGAGAAGCACTGCTGGTATGTCCTCTGCAACACAGACTGAGAGTAAAGTTGAGTTTTCAGAGCAAATTGTACAGAAAGAGATTTTAGAATTGTCTGATGGATGAAGAACTCATCTGAAATGGAAGACAAAAACGTCTCCACCCACTTGTCTAGTTCAGGAAAATTCAGGATGTAAGAGTATTATTGTCTACAGAAAAACTAACATAAAATTAAGGGAAAACCCCCCAGAACCATCCTATTTTTCATTCTGGTAAATGAAAAAAATAATTAATATTATTTTTCTTACTATATTTAATCTGAACATCAGTTTAAAAAAAATCAAAACAACCAAAAACCTAAAGATCAAGGCAGCAAGAGAATGTCACAGTCTTCCTATTGGAGTAAAAGTAAACAACTTGAGTTGTTTATAAAAAGGATTGTGTCGTGGTATTGTCTGGATTTAGGGATTTAAGAATTCTATGTTAGTCCTGTGTGTCTCAAGGAAGTACTTTGAGAAAAACACACTATAAACTCCATGCTTATCACTGGTTTTGTCCCAATATTTAATGATCATGTGGTGTCTCCACATGTGGAAGATCCCAGGAAAGTGCAAAGCATCTGAAAAATGCCAAGACTTATTAAATTATTCAAGAGTGAATAAAGCAAAGAAATACATTTTGACTACAAAGTACAAATTATTATCTGTCTCCTAGCAAAAACCTGTAGTAGTTTTCTTTAGAGACAGTTTTGTTATGGCAACAAAAGGAAAACTTGCATGTGAAATAAGAGTAAAACATTTAACAACTTCTATTTCAGTAACTGAAAATAATCTTGACTTGTATTACACATTTTTAATTATTGACATAGCTAATACTAAATATTAATTGAAGATCCATGCAGACATAAGTACCTTCTCTACACTGTGAAGAGGCAGACATGATCAGCAACTGGAATGCTCATAGGTTTCATTTTTGTATTTGTATTTATATAATTGCAGGTTAAGACAATTTCCAGGACACCTGTTTATACACATACCATGACACTGCCCAGCAATTTCCATCTGTGAGTTTGCCATGATTAGATGGGTAGTGCTTTAGAAATGTCATGGATGGATTTCTATAAGCATTGTTCAAATAAATTGAATTAATAAGTCTCACTGATCAAACACTTTAACAACTTCAAGTAAAACAGGCTTTAAAAAAATTTAGAAAACGTATCAGTTATAGAGGATTTAAGGCATTCTCAGGAATGATTCAAGGTCAAGTATCAGGACCTGGGGAGCCCAAACAGCATAGACTTTTCTATTGCAGGTGATTACCTTCTGTCACGAGATGATAAAAGTGCAATTGCTCTCATTTCTTGCACGTTGATGTACCCTGAATTCAAAGACATGACTTAATCTCTTCAGTATTTTGCCTCTTTTTATAAGAACTGGTAATAATCATATAGTCTTTCTGAAAAAGTTGCTCTCTAAAGAGTGTGTGGTTCTGGTTGTGTTGCCCCAGGGAATGGTGCAACAAAGAGATCTAAATTATATTTTTTTCCCAATACAACAGCCCATCTTCACATCATCAAAGTCTGCTATTGCAAAATTACTTTCTAGAATTTTGTGGGTTGAAATGTATCTGCTCAGCAAGAAACACTTCCATACTTCATATAATGCCATATAAAATATTGCTACTAAAAATAATCAGAAAATAAGTAAATATGATTATATTAATAAAAAGGAAAAAGAAAATCAAATACCTACTTCCTGTTTTCATATTGTATGTAGAAGATAAATACACAAGGTTAAAACAAATGGTTTCACAGAAATTTTTAAGAGATTTAAAAAGCAGAGCTGGTAGGGTTTAGGAATAAAACAAATAACATCTGTGAGTGGTAGCATTGTAGATTATTACAGAATAAACAGTTCAGATGAATTCTTAAGTCTGACAGTTGTAATAGTACACTTGACAGCTTTGCGTTTTAGATCTGGAGTTTTGGTATATTATGTGTTAAAGTTTATAGAAATAAATGGAATGAAAAAAAAGAAAATGAAGGATAAAATCTTATATAACAAGCCTTAAAGAATTTGTGTGATCTCAATATTAAATTTCCTTTTCAATGACAGTAACTTGGACCATTGGGAAATTTTAAAAGTCATATTTCTGAGAGCTTTTTAATGCCTTCTGACATTTGGACTGATAAAGTGCATAAGGCAACAGTTCAGAAAAAGGTAATTAGGTGTTGACTTTAAAATAAGACCACAACCTCCGACTTGCTTTTATTCACTGCTATAGAGTCAGTATTTCCATCACAGAGCAATTCTTCAAGGCTTTTCAACCTTGAGTTCACTTGTTTCTCGTACTGTACAATACTATAGTTCCACTCCCCTCAGTTACCTGCCACTGTGCAACTGGACTGATTCTTTGGACTGATTCTGACTGCAGAATGAGCAAGGACTTCATCAGAAGATTTCTTGGAGGATTTGTTACATACATCTTTGGCTGTAGCTGTATCTTTGTCAACAGTGAATTCCTGCAGACATTTTGCTTCAGCTTGGCAATTCCAAAGCTTTAATGCTTTACTGTTTTTTTTTAATTTCTCTATTATAATGACTATGACCAACAGTAATCTTAGATCAAGGGATGCGTTTCTCCTAATTCTCCCTTGTTCATAAACACACAACTTTTTGTGTTGCTGGGAATATGGGGTGCAACTGCTCAGTTTGTCGTGAGAATTAACGCAACAATTAAATACGTACTTAAGTTTAATTGACTTGAGTGAAAACAAAGTGACTTTTGTCTTTTATCAGACAGTAAAACATGTCAATGTTCGTTTGACATGCAGCTTAGGTTAGACTGGATTTGTAACTGCTTCTCCCTCCTGGCACATCACAGCAATGCCATCTACGGCAGAATTATTTGACATAAAGTTATCATGCATGTGTTTTTGCTACAGGTGATCAGGATTAAAAACAGTGTGTCAAACTCACTAATCCCCCACATACAGGTTGACTCTATTAGCAGCAAAATTTGAATGAAATAGGAGTTTCCTATATTTTGTTAGTTTGGGTTTTGGGTTTTTTTCTTATACAATGAAGACCAGAGATGACACTCAGGAACAGAGGCAGCTAACAGTAGAATTTCAAAACCTGGACTATGCAAATAGCAAGATGTTAATGGAGAAAATTAGCTGTAATTCCTGTTTCCATACCATTCTTAGCTGGAATTTTTATGAAGATTGAAACCTTAACAAGAAGAGTCTCAAAGACTGCTAGCATTTGATGAAAATAGAAGCTGACTAAGATAATATAACAGACACATTAATGAAGGATCATTAATTGCTCTCATTTCAGGTTAATTATTGTAAAATATATAGTCAAATGACCTTTGAATACTAAAGTCTTTTTTGAGGAAGCTGAAAACTATTAGCTTTTCTGCCTCCTTCACACACAAATCAATGTACTTCTGAATCCAACCATAGCTTTTACAAAGTGTATTTTAGGAAAATACATTCCTATTTGCTCACTTCAGATAAGGACTGACATTCTTGAAGGACACACTCTTTCTTTTTCTATGTAATCTCAAATCTTCCTGAGAAGTTAATTTTTTTTCTCCACTTTGTTTTCTGTATCTTATAGGAACTTCTCTAACATCAAAAATGAAAACATTTGTGGAAGTTTCTTTTAATAACTAATTTTGTTGAATACTATTTTTATTGTAGTGTACCTCAACAAATCCATCATACTTTCAGCTTAAATCTTTTTTTCTCCTGCCAGCATCTGCCAACACTCTTCCCTCATCAGTCAAAACTGCTTTGACTATTATATTTCAAGATACTCTCTTAAATTTTACTTTTTCTGTTCAAATCTTGTATATGATTTTTCCATTGTTGCCAGCCAAGAAAAGGGCTATAGATTAACTTAGTTATTAATTCAGTACAGATCTGAAAGTGAATTAATAACTATTGCATTTTTAGTGGTGTCTTCTGCAGGCTGATTAAATCTTAAATCTTTTTGCTTCATATCTCCTTGTCTCTGCTCTGTTTTGACTGCTATTCAGATCAATCACCTCCAAATTCGTTTTCACCTTCACTGCTCAGTCTGGAATATCTGCATGGCTCATGCAGTCATCTGTTTGTTATAGTTGGGGCACTTTATACTGGCAGTCACCTTAGTCACTCTCTTCTTGCCACACAGCAAGGAGTTCAGTTACGCTAAATATAACAATATCCAGTTATAAATTGTAATACCAGCCCTGCTTCTTAATGGAATGGGTCTTAAAACACACCATCTGCAACAGCCATGGAAGCAGGATCTCTGTGCAGAAGGTCCTGGCAGGCAGAGCCATTTGGTGGCACAACTTTTTTGGGGGATGTGCTCTTGGTGCAGGAGTAGTGAAAGCTTTCAGCCTGCAGGCTTTGACACGCACCAGTTGTAGGAGAGCAGAAGGTGAATAGTGGCAGCTGAATTAACTTTTTATTTCATTCTGACTGAGGTTTATGTTCTTTCAGTGGTGTATGGAATCTAAGCCTGCATTAAAATTCTCAGTCTGTATTTATTTTATAGCTGTGTACTTGTATGCCAATAATGTAAAGTTACAGTGTTGAAGTTTATAGAAATGTGACACATAACACCCCCTAGAAAGGGAAAAAAAAGAATGCCTTTATGAAAAAATGCAGAATACTTACAATTTTTGAGACTTGAGTGATTAAAAAACCTTTCTTCATCTCCAGCTGTGCTCTTTCAACATATGTTTCGCATCCATTTTATCAGTGTAGTGAAGTAAAGGTAGCTCACTCTTTCAGCAGAAATTTAACAGTTTCTCTATTATAGTTGGTTGAGGTGGGGAGGGTCTCTCTAGAAAATTTTAAGACATTTTACAAATAGTCCCAGTATGCAGCTCAAATAAACAAAGCATGCTCATTATTGAAAAGAACAGCAAATGCAATGATTGCTCTTGCCAGCATTATCACAATTGCTCTGCAAGATCTGCTCTACCCCAAGGTTATTGCTGAGGATGTTACGGAGGAAGCACAGAAGGGAGGTGAGAGAGGGATTACGCTTTTATTGTTAGCAAGTAGCATTTCCAGGTACCATTAAAAATAATTTATCTATCATTTTTTGTTCTCAGCTATTGCCAGATGAGAGAAACATCTCAACTTTATGAGGGCCTCACTAGGAGTGCTGCCTTACAATCTTGCCCAAGGCTGTTTCAATACCATATAAAGAGAGATGTAACATGAGGTATTCAGCCCAGAATCGCAAGTAATGAGTGCTTTATAAATCCAGTTCATTTTACAGTCAAAAGGTTTAATGAAAGAAATTAAGTTTTTTAAAAACCAGACAATAGCCCAGCAGTTTGGCTGAGCAGGACAAATCATGGGAAGCACCATTTCAGCACTCTAATTAGGGCCCCAAGCTTGGAGGCTGATGTAAAATTTAATTCCCATGATGCCCAAGAACTGGTACAGTGTTGGTTCTGCTATACAAGTCAGGAAACTCAGTGGCAAAGGGTGAAAATACTACCAAACCCAAGTTTTCAAAATTCAGGTATCTGGCCTCTAAAATCAGGTTTTATGTCAATCTGCAGACCTTTTTATTGATCTCAATCATTTTGAGTTTTACTGGAGAAGGGAGGTCAGATACATAAGCTCCCTTTCACCCATAATATTCACACAACATATAAGTAATGTTAACTGAGGTTGTTCATTTGTTCAATACAGGTCCATACCTCAGGACTTTGAGGGGAATACTCACTATCATAATGGCTGATCACACCAAGTGGTCTCTGACTCTTATGCCCCTAAGTCTTCTTTGTTGGGCAAAAAGGCATTTTACTCTCACAATGTTCTTACCTCAAGGTAACATCGTCAAAATCCATGTCCCGCGCGTTTCATTTTCAAGGCACCACCATATTAATAGCATCTGATTATGGGGAAAAAAAAAAAACAAACACCAAACCCCACAAAACAAAACACTAACACTAACATATAAACAAACAAAAAAGAAACAACAAAAAACCCACAAACAACAAAGACTGCAAAAAGAAGCAATTAAAAATAAGAAATGTTTTATTTGGGAATGTTAGTAAAAGTTTATGACAGAAAATCCATTCCTCAGAAGCTATGTAAAGCCTTCTGCTAGAAAACAAGGTAATGGGTTTGGGTTGTGGGTGGGTGTGCCAGCTTGGGATGGCACAATATTTTCTGCTGTCAGGAGCTAGAGCTGAAGTGCTGGCTATTTTGGACCAACCACCTGCCCTGACTGTTTTGTCACAAGTACTTTCATAGAGGTACAGCAAGAACAAGATTACCACTTCTAAAATGTTGTTCATAAGGTTTGAAGTGTACAAGAAAGCTGTGGAAATTCATAGCTTTTATTACAAGACAGTTTATTCGCAAACTAGGAACAATTGGACCTTTAAAAATGCCATCTACAGAAAATAGAAAAAAAATTAGATAAATCATAATAAAATACACTGCGAGTTACTGATGCTTATCCCTAGAGACCACAGCAGTTTTGCCAGGTTTCTCCAGGTAGACATAGTTTTCATCTCCTTTGGTGTTGCTTTAAAGCTATATCAGTCCTTAGATAGCTTTTGGGTATATTTCTAAACTAGCAAAAATGAATCCTCGATCTTATGCATGTGCACATCTCAAGTGTCACTTAGATGATATCTGAGGACAAGGCTGGCCTCTTCAATATGCGGCTGGCTTCATCCCACTAGAAATGCCAACATAAACTCCGTTTAAGTGAGTTTGTTTGTTATTAAAGATCGAAAAAGATATTTGCAGAGACAGCCATGCAATAACTCTGTCACTGTTGTTAATGCAGTTCCCATCCACCACTCAATCTTTCTGCAGTCCATATTCTTCTCCAGGAATGAGAAGAACAGGACCATAAAAGAGTGAAAACCAGGTCAGAAAAGCTGAAACAGAGAACAGTAAGAAAGTAAAGAGCTGCCAGGAACGTGTCCTTTCAGCAAAGCATGATGATGCCTGTACCTACACTTACTATATAAACATAGTAGGTTTCCTTCTCTGAACTCAACCCTCTACAATGAGCTCTGCTGAGTTCAATGGGTTTTTATTCTAGGCCAGAGTAAGGCTGGAGTTGCTTGTTTTGCTGGAGAGATAACACACAAATTTTGAGAGTTACAAGTGCCGGAGAAGTTGCTTCTCTGCAAGAGAATAAAATTTCACGGGAAACAAAGAGTTAAGATCTGAGAAAGTTTAAGCAAAGTTACTACGTTTGTGTGATAGCACAAAAATAGAAAATGTACCACTGACTGCTCCAAAATGTGGTCAGGTGAGTCAGAGAGAGGGATTTCTGTCTACATTTGGTGAAGTTCATATCTACTAATGCTGGCAGAATCAGCCAGACTGAGTCAGAAAAGCTAGTTCAGAGTCAGAAAAGCTAGTTTGATTTAATATTGTCAAGCTGATTTAACAGACACTGCTTATTTCTTTTCCTTTTTATTTTAGATATAGTTTTTTTTTTATGATAAAGTAATGCTATTTATGACTCAATGTAACTGTGCAGTAAGACTGCACTATTTAGAATTATTGGGCTTTTGTCTGCTGCTTTTTAAGTTATGCTGTGTATCTGCTTCAGAGTATCAGCTAGACAATAATGTACTATGTACCTTTACAGTGTCCTCAGATAATTACAATATCCATATTTTGAATTAAAAGCAAAGAAGCCAGGCTACACAGTTAAAGGCAAGCAGACAAGCCTATAGATTAATTTCAGTAAGCCACTGTGAGTCTTAGACAGAAAGGACATTCTGTTCCTCTTTGTAAGTATCAAACGTTAGAAAACATTTCCATAAGGCAATAAATATATGACTTGTTTTTATATAAATTATAAAGAAATAAGCCAAAGAAAAATGAGTTTTCTTATCTTGCTTTGCTTTGGCAGTAACATTATGGGAGGAGAGCACAGCTGCCACATATGAAAAACACAACGTCCGATAACACATTTTATGGTTTTTGATTTTAGACTCATCCATGAGCTTGCATAATGTTTTGAGGTATCATTACTTTTACACCAATAAAAATCTGATATAAGATTTTATGTATGGCATTTTGTCACATGGATGGTGCAATGTTAAAATAAGATCAGTTGAAACATTTACCATATACTTCATTATCTCTTGTGAAATATAAAACTGGATAATTGAGAAAGCAAAAATCTTTGGTATAAGGATTTATGAAATGAATAAAATTACCTTCTGCAACATGAATTTCTGAGATGGTGATTTTCTTTTCTACTGAAAAAAATCGGGAGTTATGATGTATATCCTAACATATTTCTTCCAAGAATCACACTTTTTTCCTATTGTATACTTAATACAGAAACTTTCTCTTCCCATCCTCTCTTGAATTCCATCTTATTAATATTCAGTTTAAAATAATCTCAAAATCTCAAATCCCAATTTTCTGTCAGTTCTCATACCAGCCTCCTTTGTAGAACATTTAGCTAGTAACCCTGTTTATTAAAATCTTTGCCTTATATTAGTAAGCACAAAATGTTCAAAGGGGACTGCACCTTCTAACAAATGTCCCGGTAACTGATACTTACCTCTTCATACCCTTGAACTGTAAATCTTTCACTGCCAGATTAAAATGGACAGCAAAATTCTGTTTCATTTACGTGGGATTTAAATCTAGAGTTTTATCATAGGACTCTTCTGGTCTTTTCAGTTTCTCTCCTCTGAGAAATTATCTTATTTAGTCAAATGTCAATGAATTCACAGCTTTATTTTTCTAAAGTATAATAGCTCTTACTGGCATCAGTGACATCTGTTGATTGTGTCCTAACTTGGAAATCAAGATATACACCAGTAACCTTAAGAAATCAACAATGCATAAAAGGCGTCTCTGGACTTTTCCCCATGCTAAACAGTTCTTTTCCATAATCTTCTATGTAATGTAAGTATGTCCCCCTTACTGTAATTGCAGAATGTGACAAAACAGGCTGAATTATTCCTTTAATAGTATATGGTGCCATGCATTTCTGAATCAGACTTTTTGCTCTTTAATCCATTTTGGGTACAACATTCTGTTTGCAATTTTAGACCTGCAAGCAGCAGTCACGTCTGTGTATTCTGAAACGTCTACCAATCAAAAGGCAGTTGTTCCAATGGCACAAAATGTTTTTACTCGTGACTCAGTTACCTGTGCAGGAATTTACAGTGTTCTCTTTCATACTCCTTCCCCAACAAAGAGAAGAATCTCCCCTTGTAGCAGGTCACAAACAACAGGGGGTTAAACAAATAGAAAACAAAATATTTTTTTGTTGTCGTCTGCAAACTTACTGAGGGTGCACTCGATCCCCTCGTCCAGATCATTATAAAGATCTTGAAGAGAACTGGCCCCAGTACCAAGCCCTGTGGGACACCACTCATGACTGGCCGCCAACTGGATTTAACTCCATTCACCACCACATCCTTACATCTTAACCTTCACCCTACTGATATAAACCGAGACTAACACGCCGCACAGAGAGAACTCACCGGAGTAGAAATTAGTGCCCTGGCAAGCTGTTGAGTGGTATGATATCACAGGTATTCTCCATCACCCCCTCTCTCAATCTTCTCCTCCAAAATCTGCCAGGCATCCTCTTTCAAAGGGAAACGGGTCTTGCAGAGAATTCAATGCTGCATGTACCAATCCCCTTTGCCCATTCCAACACTTTCAGCCACTGGTAAGACTGGGATCCTGTGATGCACAGGGGTATTCTGAAACATGGGAATTTTTTTACAGTCAGTCCATAGCATGTGAAAGACACACCTTTAATGACATCACCATGGAATTATAAATTACAAGAAAGCAGTAGTTTAATTGAAAATTACTGATAACAAACTGCGCTGATCATTACATGGACCTAGGGTAAAATGCTGTTCATTCACCCAGTGCTCTGTCAGGCTCCACAGGGCAAAATAAATAATTGATTCAGCTTGCGCTGCAGATTTTTAACATTGTAGACAGTTATCTTTACTGGGCACAAGAGAAAAACATTATGAAAAAATTCATTTTAAACTCCTTAAAGATAGTAAAATCCAACTGCATACTCCAAATTTTAATTTTTGTAGGTGAAACCATCGTGACTTAAGGAAACTTTCCTTTTCAACACCAGATTGATTTCTGCTTTTTAAATATCTAAATTATGTGAAGATATAAATATCTCCAGAACAAGGAATGAAAATTGCTACATATAAAAAAAAAACTGACAGAAAAATAAGTCTGAGCTTGAGGTTAAGAAAACAATAAGAGATGAGGATGACTTCTTGCACCTTTTTTGTACAATGTATTCTTATCCAGAAAGACACCTGTATTTCATAGGAGCACCTAACACTTTTCCTACAAGCCAACAACACCAAGGAAACCAAGGGGAACATGAGGCCTGCACAGAAGCAGAGCACCCAGCAAGAAGAGAGCTTTTCCAAGTCTTCAGCAACAAGCATCTGGGGACATCATTACATTTTCTTTGACAGCCTACACACAAGCACAAGCTTTCTGAGTAATACTAGAAATATTTTTTTTTAGGCAGATACACCACATAATCCACTGTAGAACCAGAGTGAAGTGTGCAGAAGATAATTGAAGATGGAGGGGTCTTAAAAGGAAGGAGTTTTAAAGGGTAAGGAAAAATATTAAAAAATAAGCTTAGTCCTGAGAAATGTGTGGAAAATTAGCATGGAAAGTTCAGAGGAAACCCACATATGGGTAGCCATTTCAAAAAAGGAACAAGGCTATTTAAAGCACCCTGCTTGTATTTCAGTATGCAGTAATGACAAGAAATTAAGGGCAGGTGCATTACAACTACAGTGCAGATGATTAAAGGTTTCCAATAATGTATCCAGGTTAGTTAGGAATGCAATAATTTGTTATGAGATGTAGTTACAGAACCAGCACTGGTGTATTGAAAAGTGGTGTAAAGAAGACATTTAGAAGATTAAAGCAATTCCCACAAAATCACATAGGAGGTGAATTAGAGGGGGAAGGAGGAGTGTCTTTCCACTTATATCAGTTCTGGCTGTACAGATCAAGAGAACAAGAGAGCTCAATTACTTTGTAGATTACAAACACTTCTCTGTGAGATTTATTAATAAAAGAAAAGAAGCAGGTGGTAAAAGCAAAAGCTGCTGACTCAGAGTCCTATTCAAAATTCTGTGATACTGTTGGGAAAATTCACATTGCTTTAAGTATTAGTCTTGGTCCAGATTATTTATGTAAGGATGACGAGTACTCAGCATTTAGTTCATTATATCCCACTCCCAAACAGGCCAATTCACTGCACAAAGAGTTTTAAAGCAATTCTGAAAGGTGATGTGTCAAGAAAATTTTGGTAGGCTCCTGCACTAATAAACTGTAAGACTTCCCAAAGCAATTTTGGATAAGCTGCAGTTTGGACCGGAGACAACCTTTTCACTGGCATTTGAGGCACCAGCAGGGAACTTGCAGATTTGAATGTGAGCACCAGATCTGCAACTAATACACTGGCCATCTTGTAGCGACTCCTCTGCTCTTCACCCCAGTTTTCTCATCAGTGAAATACAGGTAATGCAAACCAAATTTTATTTTATTCAGGCTAACACTCAGTGCAAGAGAAAATCTTATTCTAGCAATGGGGGCACTAGAGATGCCTCATCAAAGACTTGGTTCTGCTTCCTCAGTCTGACACAGACTTCCTGTGGGACCTCAGGTCACTTTATCGCTTTATTTTCTGCTATAAAGTGAATATAATAATATTTTCTTTCTCTTGATATCTATTGGGAAGTCCTTCACTAGAGGTGTAAAGGTTGCACATCCTGCTGGAACTAATGAGCACAAAGGGTTTGTTGGGTCACCTCCGTGAAGAGGCAGGGCTGCACCCCAGGTGCTGCAGAGTAGCAGATGTGCCAACCTGCAAGGAGGACAGCGAGTCTAGCAGACCTGCTGTGGGGCACAGGAATTGCTTCTCCACTGCCCAGCAAAAACACAGCAAAATCCCTGTACTGGCATAGGTGGCTTTGGGGGCAGGAGCACAGACGTAGCCATTTAGATCAAGGAAGTTCAAACTGGACCTAAAAGTTTCCCAAATGATCGCCAGGAGTCTATGAATGTTGAATACAAAGTTTTACACATACATTAATCATCTGACATTTTTGGTCTAAATCTTTGGGCCAGGAATTGTATCCCTTACCACTACAAGCGTACAGCTTTCTGTAAGAGGAAAACACTACAAATGTTGCCTAATTCTTCTGTTTTTCCCACATTTTCCAGTCCATGATGATAAAGGACCTGATAGTCTGATGTTATGGTTATGCCTATGCATAGAGCTTTGTTCTGAGTACCAGCCAACAGTATAGAATAACCACCCAGCTGTGAGTGAGCTTTTGTGCTCCTTCCTTATCCTAAAGACAAGTCAGCTTTTTACACCACCCGGGATTATGTCATATTTACTCTACAGCTGGTCCTTATAGCCATTTTTTTCCAAATGTCACCAGGGCAACTAACATGATTGTATTTTTTTTCACTGCATTTACACAAATAGCCTTTTTTCACACCATAGCACGAGCAAGATCTCCTTCAGCTTAGCATAAATTAAATTTAGATACAGGACCCCTAGAGGTATTGTAGAAACAGAAGCTTCATAGAGAGAAAGGAAAGGGTATTATTTACTCCTTGCAAGTTTTCTCTAACATAATACATATCTCTGAAACCCAGAGGTCATTTATTGCGAATGGAACAAATGCATTCATATCCACCAAGGGTAATAAATATTGCAAATTAAGTTGAATAATGACTATACCCTCTATTTCATTTCTACATGAGAGGCACACATGGGACTTAATGTAAGTCAGTATTTATAATGCAATATATGGTACGAGTCTCATTCAAAGTTAGAATTGCAGAAATGTCACAAACACATTAATTTACTGTTACTGCCTGAGGAACAAGCAAAAAAAAACCCACTGCAAACAACCAATGTGTATGGAATTTATAATGAATATCTTAATCGTGAACCTACTTTATTTCAAGTTATGACTTTTTTCTTGTAAGAAGATTCTAGGATTTAAAAGGCTAAAGGAGAAATGTTATGTAGTACAGCAGTTACTAGAAAAATGCTACTTGACATGTTTTTAACTGGATTGATTGTTTCACATGTACTCTAGCTTACATGAACCTTCAAAATATTTCTGTAGGTAACAACCAGAATGTCAAAAGCGAAATCACAATTTTTTGGTAAAGAATGGATGACAGGAGGGAAAAAAAGGCAGTCATTGCCATAAATGAGTGTAAATAACTATAATCTAAAATGACTTCTGGGCTGCTGACATGTATACAACTGAGGTTCTAAGATTTTGGGTGACATAAATGGAGCACATAAAAATTGTAGATCTACTGTTCCAACCAGCTACTTCTGTTAAGTAGATATGTGAAAGGCTGGTTGCCTTTAGCTTCCTGTGGGAGCTATAGGAAAGTGAAGGAGCACAAACAAGCAACTGCTGTGGTTGGAGTAACAGCGAATTAAATTGATTCTTGATGTAAGAATAGGAAAATAAGATATTAATAAAAAATGGAGGAAGTCAGATATTTATCAAAGATCTAGTCATTTAATTTATTACATCAGATGAAACTGGGACTCATTGCATCTCCTTATAGTATGGATTTTTATAGGCTCCTAAATCCACAAATTTATACCATAATTTTTAGATTCCTAACGAATTAGAGAAAGTTAGTGAATGGGGACTAAGGTTCCTTAATTCTTGTTTTAGGAAATTAAAAGACATATTTTATGATCAGCTGATTTCCACACTCAGAACTTTAGCAGTTCTTTGAGGACAACAGATGTTCAGTGACAGCGGTGACTATCTCTTCCTGGGGCCCAGCACTCTTCCAAGAACAGAGCTATCAGTATCAGATAGCAGCACTGAGGCAGAAGGAAACTGAAAACATCCTGTCATTTTCTTGCTTTGATAAAATTTACCCTTTACTACATTTTTTTGTTCTGATTATCTGCTTCAGAAAATAAAGACAGATAAAGTTCATGGCAACAGACTACTTACACTGTTAGAAACATATTAATTAATCCAGATACTGAAGTTGGCATGAGTGTTCTTATCCCAAAATCTTGAATTATTTTTACTTCTGGCTACTACTTTACTATTACATTCCATAATTTCTGGGAAAGCAAGGTGTGTGTCTAGGAAATATATTTCACTCTATATGCTACATAAAATACCTTGCATCTGTAATGGAAATAGGAGTTATAAGGCAACAGTTAATAATAAGAAACCTGATTAAGACTTCATTATTGATAAAGGACCTTGCTATGTTAACTCCACAAGCTGAGGTCACCCTTGCATCTGGTATGTAAGAGAGGACCTAACAATCCACTTCACTCTAAGAGATGCCTGGCAGTGTTCAGCACAACTTGGAAAGACACAGTGGCAAATGTCACATTAGAGTCACCATTACTGCTCTTTTCATTATGGACAAATCTACTCAAGGTCATTTGCTCACCCCAATGTAAAACATTTCCAGGATTATTTTTTTAACCAGTAGCTGGTAACGAAACAATATAACAAGTAGGACATTCTACCACATCAGAGGTTTTTATGCATATGCTCCAGTTACATCCCTTACACGTATTAAAGAGTTAAAGGGGGAAAAAATTCTTAATTTGAAGGACAGTAATTGGTTTTGCAAACCTCTACCCACCTGAAATGTTTTTTTAGCACGTTTTTAACACATACATACCT
This sequence comes from Scolopax mira, assembly GCA_004320125.1. Classification (NCBI taxonomy): domain Eukaryota; kingdom Metazoa; phylum Chordata; class Aves; order Charadriiformes; family Scolopacidae; genus Scolopax; species Scolopax mira. Next base: position 115,068 of record BJBW01007261.1, read on the forward strand.
CTAGCTCTTTCTGCATACTAAAGAAGGAGCACCTGAACATTATTGATCCATGATGAAAATCAGTGTGATGGGTCCATTCCTCTGGAAAGTTATAGGAGGCTTCCCTTTCAAGGGGGACTTTAAAGGTCTAGGGATTTTTAAAAAATATATACACAGATGTATGCATGCATATATATGTGTGTGTGTATATATATAAAATATATCTAGAATGATATATATCTCTCTATATATATAAACCCACATACATATATATGTATTATATATATATATACACACACACACACATATTTATAGCACGGTATAATAGCCTTTACTTGAAGAAATCTGAGCAATACAGAAAAGTGAGCCAGCATTTATTAAAGACATTCTCTCAAGCAACTTTAGTTATCAAGGCTTGTCAAAGTTTCAGTGCTTTCCCAACCATAAAGTCATGTTCAGTCAATCTTCCTGGAACCCAGGGTGTGAGAGTTAATGAAATTTGACAACTGATTGATGTTAGATGCAGCTTTGAATTTGGAAACCCAATTATCTCTTTCCCTTTCAAAGCAGAGGTCATTGCAGTCAACATGACTGTACTGCCATACTTTGCAATTCAATCTGAGAGGTTGCAGGAGAATCTCCTCTTCAGAAAAGCCTAATGCACAGGGAGTAAAACTTTGCAGATGAAGAACATGTACATTGACTAACGCGTGGTCACATGAGCCAGGTGGAAATATGAACATGCCCTTTCTCCATGCAGAGCAAGGTTATTTCTATTAGTAAGCTGGTTGTCTGTGGCTGAAGATGAAACCACAATACCATACTGCAATGTCTCAATTTCTTATATCCATGCCTTTTTCCCAATGCTAGGCTTTGTGTCCAGAATTTCCATGGTTCATACGGGTTTTTATGCTAAAGTTTCAGGGGAATTACAGCTCTGTACCTCATTTGGTGCACTAAGGATGATATAAATTTGCTAGAGCTGGGACAAATTGCACCAGAAGAGAACCCCAGCCAATTATTTACAAGATTTAATGACCACCTTTCCAATCTCACACTCAGCTCTTTAAGGTCTGGTTTCCTTAAAACGGAACTATTGTAACTTATGCAGATATCTGCAAGAAGAAATCACTGTGCTTGCAATCAGATGGGCAGAAAATGAAGATACAGTGATTTCTGTCCTTTCTCCATTCCTTAACTTGTTAGAGTGGAATAAATGTACATTAAGAAGCAGGTGGATGTATGCCGTCTTGGCATTTGCCCTGGACTTAGTTTTTAGTAATCAAGCATTGTTTCAAGACACTATAATGTTAACATTTACAAAAGCAATTTTGTTGGAAAGTACAGAGTAGTTCCCAAAGCCCTTTGAAGAGAAAAAGGAGATCGACCAGGGCTATGGCAGAGAAGGACCACAGTCATTACAATTGTCATCCCAAGTTTCTCCAGGATGCTTGAGGTAGTAAATCAGAGCACTGATCTGTGAAAAGGGAGCTGGATTTTTATTATAAGTACTTTGAAACACTCTCTGGATTAAAGCAGTGAAAGCTACACAGCTCAGCCACCCAGTGTCAGACCTGATTCTCCTTGCTCACCCACCAGTATAAATCACTCTGGGGAACGATTTACTCTGCAATTTTGTGCAGAATGTAGCAAAAACTGTGCATGCAAGGTAACGAGGATGACATATTTTTTTTTATAGATCTTCCTATCTTAGTTTTATTTCAGTTTTGAAGAGCAAGAAACCTCATCAACCCTGGAAGAAATGAGACTGCCCAAAAAGACCATTGCGTGTTTTATAACCTCTGGTCACACATAAATTTGTTATAAAGCACTTGTTTATTTAATCCCATGCATTTTAGGGCTAACCTGTCAGATTCCAAGTTTCCTCTTTGAGAGGATTTACCATAATATCTGTCTATCCACATGCAAATCTTTGCCTATCAAGAATTATGAATACTCTCATAAACATGACCCTTACCTCGTCCATGCCAAATTCCTCTCTGTGCGGCACAGTCCTGCAGATGCATCACCCTTGTAGATGCTTGTAGGGGAAGATGCTTGTGAAGGGGAAAGGAATGTGCAGACTCCTGTGCAACTCTTCTGGGACTTAGGTACCAGCTGCAGAATTAAAAAGTCTTGCTGGCTGTTATGTGTTACAGAACAGCAGTATTTTTATCACCATGGCACTGTGGTAGCTGTCGGAGTCAGGCTAAACCCTGACTCTGTTTTGCCAAGTGTTCTTTATAATAAATATAGCTCCTACCTGGACAAGCTGGCTTTTAAAAAGGCAGGACAAAACAGTGGGTGAGTGGCAATGGTACAGAGATTAATGAAATCATAGGCATTGCCCTTTCCAAGGAATAACAGACATCCTACCAGCCCTCAGCAGTTTGTCACCCTCAGATCACAGCTGATGAGTTCCAGTGCTGTGGTGGAGGAGCTGCAGAGGACCTCTGCCTCTCTGCTGTAGCTTGGAGTCAGCGAATTCCCATCTCCAGCCCTTCACAAACACCTCAGCAGTGCCATCACTCAGCTTGGTACCAGGGCCAGGCTGTGGCTCTCTGCACTGCAAAAAAACCCACGTGAGAGGCCAGCACTACCCCCACCATCCAGCAGAGAAATACCCTTCTCTGCAGTTCAGTGCTTAAACACATCATTGTCTCCAAAATCCACATCAAATACGTTATATCCCAAATAATTACTGTGCTACCCAGTAATAGCTGCTTCATCTAGAAAACCTAATGGGAAAAAACATTCAAGGATAGAATGGAAAAAAACTTAAATATTCAACAGTTATTAAGGTTTTGATCTAATATTAATTTGCACATTTGCCACTGGATTTAGTGAAACGAGAAGTGCAGACAAAAGACAACAAGAAGATTTTTTTATTTTCTTTTCTGTTTTTCAGTGAGTTTAGAAACACAGTATACCAGCCTTTCCACTGGCCCTGCAGTAATGATGTTTGCTGTTCCACCACCTGAGAATGACCCTTCCAAAAAGAGGCAGGTTTCATGCTTGGGCATTTACACTTGTTGAGGCCCAGGTTTCTCATTTCAATCTCTCTTTGGCACGTGGCTACTAACTTTTGGGTCATCCACTCAGCAGGAAGACACAACATGAGGAGTTCTTACCTGGAACAACTTTGCTGAAGGGGAGCAAATGAATCAGAGGTTGCTCCTTGGAAAGCGACGAACTGGTCCCGGGCTTCCTTCCACTGGAGAGACACAGGATCAGCAGCAGCTCTCGGAGCAACTGGTCTGGTGCTTTCTCCTCCTTTTGCAGAGCAGTCTCTGCCCTTGAGAAAAATGCGTTCCTGTAGGTATCAGTAAGACAAGGAGGTCTCAGCCTCATAACATCAAAATTTTGGACATTTTTTTATTTTGCACTTTATGTATAGCACACACAAAAAAAGTCTACCCAGCAAACGACACTATAGCAAAATCATCTACATGGGCGGACTACCTACCTGACAGGGAAGAAGCAGTAAGTGCTACCTCTGTAGCACTTTTTTTTAGGGAGCTGAGCAGAAGGACAGTCTCCCTCTCTGCTGCCCAAAATACCTGGCAACCTGGTTCACAAATGATGGGAAAGGTCCTTTTCAGCTGCTACTTAAATCAAGACATAAATGTCTCCTCAGAGCACATGGGATTGCTTATTTTTATTTTTATGTTTCTTATGTACGGAAGACATGCACCTTCTTTTGAATTTGCATTTCTATAATTAATTATTAAGCAAAAACAATAACCTGGAAGAAAGTGATATATCCCTATTACCTCATTTGTTAATGTTGTTAAATTCTTAACAAAGGGTATCTACCTGCTCTTTGACAAATATGTACTGTAGCTAATTAACTCAGGTAAAAGAGTATCCCACAGGCACCTGGCCTTCAACCTCACATGTCTAATGCAATAATCCATTTGCTCATTTAAAAGACTATAAAAAAGTCCTAAGGTCCAGGTCATCTGTCTGGATTAGGAGAAGCTCTGCTCTGAATAAGTGCTGAGATAGGTCCATGCAACATTTCAGGGAAGTTTGTTTTGTACTAGTCATGTTATTAAATAAAAAAATCATTTTTGCAATTTCCTCTAATCTTTCACACTGGTATTAAACTCTGTCTTTTGAAAAAAAAAAAAAAAGAAAGTGAACCATCAATGCTTTTCCTCTAGGCTTTTCGCAATATCAGCAGGTTTTTCAAGGCAAAACACAATTTTAAGAAGTCAGAATCTTCTTTTTGCTTGGATTTTAAAATTTCACCTCATACCAAAATGTCACTTTTTCATTTAAATCACTACCTTGAGGGTTTACAAACCTGCAGATACAAATTTATTCCTTTTTACGCAGTGTAGAATTCTAATATACTGCTTCACATTAGAATATGTAAAAGCTTAAGAAAATTGCATAATCTACCCTTCTCTTTTATGAAAAAACATAATTTTTAGCAGAATTACATTACTCCAAGCATCCTTTATGCTCTACGCATATTGCTGATATAATTTTCTGCCAGTGATATTAATCATTTTGAAAAATTTATCTTTTGGAAAACACCAGTAACAGCAGACCAAATTGTATTTTCCAAGAATAAATGAAGGAGTAGCTCTTTCCCTGTTTAGGTTGCATAATTTGCATGTCAATTGAGATTATCCTCATGATTTTAAAATTTCCCAGTTCCTCTCAAGAAAGATAGTTTGCTGCTTGGTTCAGATTTAGCAGATGTCAAGGTTTTGCTCTCTCACACCACGCAGCCTTTGAAGAAAGACAGTAAATGCAAACTTTAAAAGCCTGTCCCATACAACTGTGACAAGTCTTCTGCTTGTTTGTTTAGCATGACCTAGTCTTATGAAAAACTAATCTTGCATGGGATGAATTTTCATAATGCATTAACAACCTTAGAAATAGTTTTCATTAAAAAAAACTATTGGAACCTCCCCATACAGGTCAGTTCACATTTTCCTCCTGTATTTACACCAGCTAGGGGTGTATCACCCTACAATGATACGTGGCTGTGAAAATGGCCTCAATGGGGTTTCTGTTTTGCTTGTTAGATTTTCCCTGCTTACAAAAAAAAATGAATAACAAAGATAACTTTGTCATTTTATTTCTTCTGCCCCAGCCTGCTCAGACAAAGGCCTGGAAGCAAGTTTGGAGCTTTAAAACAAGATCTAAAGGACTCCTGGATCTAGAACTGGGTGGAGATTTTGCAGTGAAGTGTGTTCTGAGCAGCGAATGTCAATTCATAAACAGAAACACTCTGCAACACCTTTCCAGATTCAGTGAAGTTTTGTTTAGGAAAAAAATAGCTCTTTACAGGACTTTGCCAAGGAAGAAGCCGCAGACAGAGCTGTGTGGCTGTGAACTGGGCAAGATGGATGTGAAAGGAGAGAAGGACAAAATCAGGTAACTCAAGAGGGGGGGATCAAGGAGAAGGTAAATTTTTCTTTTGAAAAGTGACAAAGAGGGGAGAATTGCTAAAAGCCTGCAAGAAATGGGCAAGATGACATCTTTGTGTAAAGCATAAGCACACACTGAGACACAGAATCATAGAATCATCTGGGGTTGGAAGAGACCTCTGGAGATCATCTAGTCCAACCCCCCCACCAGCGCGGGTCTACCCAGAGCAGGGCAGGTTGCACAGGAACTTGTCCAGGGGGGTTTTGAATTTCTCCAGAGAAGGAGACTCCACCACCTCTTTGGGCAGCCTGTTCCAGTGCTCTACCACTCTCACAGTAAAATTCCTCCTCATGTTTAGATGGAACTTCTTATATTCAAGTTTGTGCACATGGCCATGCTCTTCTTCTGAGCACATGAAATGACCAAGAAAGAGAAGCAGGGTTCATACAGCAAGGTTTGATCTGAAAGCAGGAGGATTTCGTCGGGAGAGTGCCAGGATATTACACACTACTTCGCCAATGTACCTGCTGCAGGCAACGGTGTGGCTGTGGCTGCTCATTTCCCTTGGCTTCCCCGGTGGCTCACGTGGGACCAAGGGAGTAGATCTCCACTGTTTTCATGGAAAATCGAACAAATGATGATATTTTCCTGGCCTTTCTTCCTCCTGTGTAATCACAAAGGAAAAAGGCATAATAAAGTATATGGGGATATCGATCCCGTGAGATCTCTTTCCTCTAATGCAATCTATATTACTGTGAGCAATCTTGTTTCATATCACTCAGGTAATGCAATTATATTCATTTCCTTACAAACACACCCCTCAGAATATCATCTTAGTATCGTTATAGCTGAAGCTCTTTCAGGATCAAAAAGAATTTAAACACAATTAGGTTAAATAGAAATTAGGGCACCAAGAAACAGCAAAACACCAAGAAACAGTGAAAATGCAAACAAATGATGCAGTGGGACAGATCTGGATGTGTTTCTTTGCACTGAATCCAAAATTCATACAATGAAATGCTGCTCAGTACCACTGAGCATTAGTGCCTCAGACCCTGTTGATGCTTGAAGAAAGGACTTTTTCAGACTAATTTAGGTGGGATTTTTTTGATCATTCTATTTTTCCATCAGACACATCAAAAAATAAAATTTGCTTTTCAGTCTTTCCACTCTAAAAAAAAATGAGAAGCCATCTTACAAAATAGAAAAGTTCTAATTTTACTAAAAAGGTATCCTGTGGTAAGTGTTAACTAAGGAAAAATACAGTTCTGTAGGACTTCTGGGCTTTTTAATTTTGGATTAAAATTATTAATATTTTAAATAGTTAGGCTTTAAACATAATTTTAAAAGCTTGTAGTATTTCTCTTTATTACCCTTTTCTGGTACTTTGTTAGAAATATGTAAACCTGTCACTATCAGACATTGAATGTTTCTCTGTGTTTATAATGGTCTTGATTAATGTGCTGGTACACTATAAGCCCTGGGAGATTCTAGACTTAATCATAAATAACTTATTTTAGAATCCTGACTTTTATTTTAGACACCAGCTTCTTTGAAGTCTACATTACTTCCTGTATTAGATGCAATATAATCTTATACTTGGAAGCTTCTAATATACTACAAGATATTTCAGAAGCCATTTGGTATTTTGAATCCACTTCAGAAAGAATTTGCATATCTTTTAAGTATCTGAGTTTCTTCTGGCCTAAACACAAAAGAATCTCTAGAGGCACAAATCTCAGTGTATAATGAATAAATGGAAAGCACTTTGCATACTAATACAATCCTATTCTTACATTTTGTCTTATGAAAAGGCAACTATTTATTGCAAGCACTTTTGGCACATGTTGGTGACTGCAGCAAATAGATGCATTGTCAGTGCTGCACAAAAGAAAGCTTATCAAGTGCTGTTTTTTCTGAATTACTTACGTAATGCAAAACCTGAAAAGCTTTCAGAAAAGTGCCAAAGAACCACAATTTACCTAAGTGGAAATTCATTTTCCTCTTTTCCCTTGTTGCTTCTGTTCTATAATTACTTCTTAACACTGTAATACCTATTTAAGAGAAGAGAAAAGAAATGATAGGACAATGTATTACATGTGAAAAATACTGCCTGGGGAAAAGAAGCAATAACCAACCTGGAAAGTGATACTCTGAACATACAAGTGACTTTAATCATAATGTGTATGTATTTCAGTTGTTGCCTTATTCTTTAACTGCTCTCCCTATGAAGCTCTTGGTGTCAGCAGGAAGTTCCTCAGTAAACACAACACAAACTAAATAAAGGGAAAATCTCTCCGTATTCTTTGCACATCACTGAGGTAAAGAGACTAAAAGATCATCTGAAACTCTCCATTAAAATAACATTTTTAGGAAACATTTTTCACTAAGCAGGAAGAGCACTGAAAATTTACAATCTCAGAATTTCCATATAAATGAAACCAAAACATCAGCTGACCTGCTCTCAAGAACTTGTTGCTAGTCATAAATACGCGTTTTCAGAAAATGCTTAATAAAGTAAAAGCACAATGAACCTTCCTAAAACTTCTTTAGAAACCAATTGTACAAAAGATTAAAATGACACTAAAAATTCAAAGCAAAAATAGAAAAGCACTGAACAAGGAGTGAAAAGGATTTGCCTAATCTGGCATCTCCTGTGGCGAAAAGTCCAGAGGTTTGGGGGTTTTTTACTGCTAACTGTGCTCAGAATCACAAAGTTCTTTTAAAGCCAAACCTAAATCTCACTTGCTGGAAATTAATCCTGTTATTTTTTATACTATTATAAATGGACATGGAGAGTAATTTATTACCCTCTCTTTGCGATAATTCTAGAATGGCTCTAATTGTACCACATAGGCTTTTTGATGGTTATAATTTCAACTAAATCAGGTAATTGGAAGGTTAACTACTGACTGAAAATTATCACAGTTTAAACAAAATATAGATAATGAATTCCACTCCTGAAAATTATAAAATATGAAGCGATGTTAAGGAATTATTAGTTTAATTAATTATCAAGAAGGATAATCACAGTGAATTTACTTTGCACTTGTGGTATCATTCCCATGTATTTACAGTTCGGTGATTCAAAATTAGTGGGATACAAGACAAAAAATTATTAAAAATAAAATAAACATGATTACAACAAAGAGGTTGTAATAACAATTCTTGAACTTACAAATAGTCCATGAAAATGGAGGTAATGTTTAGTTTGCATATGTAGATGACTATTATGATTTTGAGTAAGAAAGCTACTTAAGCACATTGATTAAAATGAGGCTGGTGCTTAGTTGCTTCCCTGGGCTGTACATATCTGTAAAAATTACTTTCTCTCATTTTTGAGCAGAAAGCAGTAATAGATTCATAAAGTCAGACTACTGGGAGTCTTTGGGGACCATAGGGTAATGAAATACCTGCCTCTAACTTATGGTTTGGCTTCAGGCTGGCTTCTCAGCCTCACCAGTTGCAGCTCAGCTTCCAGATTAGCAGTGGTGGCTCAGACCTCCTTCTGCAGTTATGGGGCCAACAACCAGGACCACACTCCACCAGCCGTGCCTTCACCCTCCCTGACACCTCCAGGACTGGCATCAACTCCAGAATACGGGAAGGTAGATGTGCTCCTCCCAAACTCCTCAGCTAGGAACCGCTCACCCACTACCCTGACATCTCCGAGTGTCCAGCCACAGGCTCAGGTGGGTTTCAGCATCCTAGGGGTCAAGAAAAGCTGAATTTATTCCTAAGTCAGCAACACCACCATGGTTTGAGAAGTTTCTTCCAAGTGAGGTTTTGCTACAGGAGGTTGGCAGTGAGGTGCAGGTTCTTATCCATTTGATTCTTGCTCAGGCATACGTTGTGTGTATGGCCATAACATCAAAATCCAGTGATTTATTCAAAAGGGTACAGATAGCTCTAGCAACATTTAGCTTCCCTGCCTAGGCATCAGGTACCTTTGCATTTCTCATTGTCCCCAGGAAAGGAGGAATTATTCCTTTCTGAAGCCTACCTCTGGTTGTACACTACACTCACAGCATCCGCGTAGGAGACACTGGTGTGCACCACCACTGCTGCAGGACTGAAACCCTGCCAAAGGATCAAATCCTGCTTTTTCTTCTTCAGATTCTCTAATTCTCACAGTTCCCTGGGGAAGGGGGGGGGGGGGGGGAGCAACNNGGGGGGGGGGGGGGGGGGGGGGGGGGGGGGTGGGCGTGTGGGGGGGGGGGGGGGGGGGGGGGGGGGGGGGGGGGGGGAGAAGCAACTGAGATCCAGGGAGGTCAACTGTTTAAATCTGCTCTGGAAAACGTTTTGCATGATACCTATCTAAATCAGGTTATGAAATCCAAACTTTTCAAGATACATTTTCTCTTATTAAAAAGCCATTCACTTATTATTGTTCCATTAGTGCACTGGGAAAAGAAATTGAATTGTCTTTTGCAATTACCTTAAACCTTTTAAGCAGGATGAACTAAAATGCATGATGTCAAAACATGATTTTCTATCTCAGCATCAAAAATAGAAGTTGAAACAAAATTTTCTCAAATTCCTTACTACCTATAAGCAAGAAGTGGCATGGCTTTTTGAGTTGATAAAGGAGAAATCTGTAATAACAAATTAAAGAATCTGGGCCAGACTCCAGTAAAGAGCTCTGGCTGCCACAGATATACAATATATATATTGTGTAGTTCTATAAAAATCAAGAAACACATTAAAGAAAAATTCTTCCAGTTGCTATTCTCATGATAAAGGTCTGTAATTGACTTTTAGCAGTCCTGTCTATAAATGCATTATCCTTATATATTCTATTGTTATAGCACATTAGGCAAATACCCAGAGCAGATTTTCAGTATGAGTGACTATTTTAGAGGATTAAGAAGCTTTTTGTACAAATATAAACATATAATATATATGCACCTGTGTGTATGCTTACATACCTATAACTCAATAAAGATTGCTTCAAAGCAAATTAAGATAACATTGCTTTCCAAGCAGAGACTGGAAGGGACTATAAGAAGGATCCAAGAATGTGAGAAGAAACATATCCCATAAATTCAGCTGGTTAAAAGTATAAGTATACATATTTCTGGGGAAGGGAAGGGAAGGGAATGTGGGGAAACAGTTTTCACCTAAAGGCTTAATCTTTCTTTCCTTGATATTAAAATGCATTGATTTTAGCAGTCCAGGATAATAGGCATTAAAAAAATCAACAATGTTCGGATGTGATGACCGTATTTAGAGAAATTGTTAATTTCCATACATCTCCAAACTGCAACGCAAAGAGTTACCCAAGCAAAATGCCTGGCTTCATCCTATGCTCTGAAGAACTGAAGCTCACCATTGATTTGCTGCCCAGGCTGCGTTCCTTCTTGGCGTGATGACCCATCTTCTACATATATCACCATATGCTTTATGTAAGAAGTCAATATTTAGCTTAAGGGTTTGCACCGACCAACTCAAACAGACATAATAAAGCCTGACAAATTCCAATGTACAAAGTACTTTCTGTAGAAATACCAGGTAACAGATTTGATTTTCTCTCTTACATACAAGAAAAATATTTATTCTGCTTAAGGCCTGTGCAAGATCTTTGATACCAACTTCATTTGTGTTATGCCTGCCAGAATCTGACCTAAATGGAAGACCAAATTCTATCCTCCTCCCAAGACAGAATAGGAACGTTTCTTTTGACCTCCCTGGCCATAGATCAGGCTCAGAGCTTGCTTTGCTGCAGTGCAATAAAAGATGACTCTCTTTAGGCTTTCTTTTTGATTTAGGTTTGATGGTATTGGGCTGGCTGGCACCAGTTTTCCTATAGTTAGTGTTGCCATATAGCTATATTGGGCAGAGTAGAAATTACTGATTGCCTTACAAGCATGGTAAAAAGCCAAAACCCTGAAGCTTCTAGGCACCTATTGAGTAGGTAATTACCTATTGAGAGTAATTATGCTTTATACATTCTAAAAATAAGAGGAAAATGAGGGCTGAAGCTGGAATTTCTACATTCCCTTGTCTCTATTTCTACATACCCTCCCTCTATTTAGACCTGGTGCACCCTAGTCACATTTACCATGGTTTTCTTGCTCTTTCTCCAGGCAGAATGAGGACTATTGGATAGTCCTCATTTGATATTTGGAAGTAGTACCCCCCTCTTTAACTTCAAGATCTGTATTCTGATGCCTATTACTGATACATAGCGATAAGTCTTTAACACACGGATAGTTTGGGTTTGGTTTTTTTCCCTTTGCACAGCCACAGGTAGATTCAGCTTTGTTTTGCATTTAGTTTCACTGGAAGAAATCCTGGCATAGAGCCTTCGTGGCAGAAACCCTACCACGAGCCTAGCTTGAGCTGGCAGGATTAAGAGTCTGTTTCTGCCATGGGAGTAATGGGAGTCAGAGTTTCTCATGGATAAATATAGCTAAGGAATTTAAGGTCTGATAGGACTATAAAAATTACCAAAGATCACCTTCTCTGTGAGATTAACCATTACATACCAGCTGTGCATTAAGCATGATAACTTGCTTTTCACCAAAGTATAACCTCTTCCTGCATAAAGTACATCTTCCTGGGAGTTATCCAGTTGTCATCTGAAGAGACAGAGGGCTCTGGTATCCACCATTGCCTGTAATAGCTTGTTCTGATGGTTAATTCCCTCCACAAACATAAAATTATTTGCCTCATCTCTCTGCAAATGCCCCTGCAAAAACACCCTTATGTCTAATTAATGTTTTCATCTTTGCCTAATGTTCAATTTCTGTTTCTCCTACAAATAGAGGCTCTTTTTCTGCCTTGCCGTACCAAGTTAAGGGTAGTCAGTACAACATATCGGGTTCTTTTTGTCTCTTTTTGTCTCTTCTGTGCCAGCTATCCATTTTTCAGCACCGTTTAAAAAAATATGTGCTGTATGCAAAAGTGCATGTAGTTTATACTAGAAATTGAACCACTATAGACAGAGAAAGGCTATGACCAGGCCAGCCATCAGATGCTGCGATTCTTTGTGATTCAAAGCTGCCTTTAAAAATGTAAGTACTCATCTTCCCCCATGTAAAGCCAGCAGGGCTTTTTGGGAACACTTGGAGACACGCTCTTAGATGTCATGGTATTGCACAGACATAAACCAGTATTACTTATATGAAAATCAAGACCAAAAAAAAAAAAAATGCTACCTTTTTTTCTTAAAAAAAAAAAGGTACAATTTAGCTCATGGTTGAGATTTCCAAGACCCAAAAATCTGGAATTTCTCTTCCTATTTTCCCTTAAGTAGTTGATCTGTCAGACCTTCCCTCTGCATGTCCACCATGAATGACCCTGACATAAAGCACAGCTGAGATCGCAGCATTCAGGAAAGCGACTACTTTGGGAGAAGATCAATGTTTTAAGCACTCATCCAGGACATGGGAGACTGAGTTTCATCATTCATAAGAACTGTAAGGACAGGATAAAAGCAAGGACCTTCTCTCATCCTGCATATATTATGGCTAGCTCACCCTAATGGTATGGATCCCATGCTGAAGAGTGGATCCTCTCATCCACTATCCAGGGTGTAGAGCTAATTAAAACTGATTTCTATGTTGAATAAATATCTACAAATTAGATGCTGCAACTGTCACTGCATCAGGAAGTAAATCTGTTGGGAACATAGACTAAACAGACTTAGAATTCTGATACGTATTAAATTTTTCTGCAGGTAAAATCAATCCTCCGCACAGGAAAGCATATAATCTTCTGAAACAGTGTCCCAGGACAAGTACAGCCTCTTTTCTAGATCATTTCTGAGATAGAATAAGCTTATAACTGTCCCTAACACAGTCTATGAAGTACTTGTTTTCATTCAATGAATCAAAACACGTATTTAAAGGCAGGCATGAGTCTCGGTACACCACGCTGAAGGAAAGACTTTGACATTGAATATCTGACTGCAAAAGTGACACAAGAGGTTGTTGTTTAGTTGTCAGATTTGATTTCATCAGGATGGTTTTTGCAGAAGTGCTTTGTTCAGACTCATCACTACCTGCACATTGCCAGTCTTGTACACAGCTCAGGACCCGACCTAAATCAGACATCATTAGCGCACTCACCTAATAGCAGCCTTTCTGCATTTTGAAAGGATTGTGCTGCCAATTCCCCTCAGATTCCTTCATCTACCTGAACTTCGTTTTTAGTGTATCAGAAGTTCTTTCAATTACAGATTTAGAAGATGATGTGCTGCATTTCAATGATAATCTTACGGAGTTCGAGAGCTAGGAATAAGAGGCTTTCTCGACTTCAGTTATACCTTAAGGGAATGAAGTGCCGTCAGCTAAAAAGGAAAAACAATATGATTTCAGTTTTATTAAAATTGTTCCTAAAGGGGTATAGTCTACTCTCAGAATAACTGAATTGATCTACAAAGAGGTTCTCTGCAGTTATGGCGCTAGTACCAAAAGATGGACTTAAACTATGGGCTGTAATATGAGATATTTGAATTTTGGAAATACTATAATAATCAAGGGCACCAATAGTTCTGCTTTGATGATATTTTTTCTGGCTTAAAACTGCTTCTGTGTTTGCATGCTTGAACAGGTGAAAATTTCTCTACTTCCCATATCTTCATTTCTTCCCTGAAAGAAGGTGGCAGGAAGTAACATAAAAAATACCTCAAGATCACAGTCTGACATAGGTATAATGGTAAGAAGAGAACAGCTGGATATTTTCTCAAGAAATCCCTTCTTTTACCACAAAAATAGACAACCCTTGAAAAAACTGGATTTTTTTTCCTTCTTGCATCTTTCTTAAATATAGGCTACAGTATCCTACTCTTAGCAATGTCTCGAGTCTTTCATTGTTCAGATGAATCAGTCTGTTTAAATTTAGAATTATGTACTGAAAAGCATTATGGAAAGAGCTTAAATTATCATTTGCTCTCTTGACTAACAATTCAGTTGCTTTTTTCCATTTTATCAGTCCAGTGAAGGCTTTTGCCTCAGAAACAGTTAATGTTATGGTCCAGCTTTTGAACACTTCTATCCTGGGACATCATTTTGAATTCTGGAAGTCAGGCTGATGTAGAAGCTGTGGCAGTACTTTTATTCATAAGGAATTGCACCTCCTTTCACAAGCAGTGCCCTGGGGACCAAAAGGCTCCTCCTTCACAGGGGAAGTGAATGTAATTGCATCTTTCTTTTAATGAACACCTACCATCTCCTGTCATGGTTCACAAATCCACAATGACTTATTTGGGATTGCAACCGGGGAGGTTTTATGGACAAAATGGCTTTTCCTCTCTTAATTGGGTGCTTCATGCTATTAGGCAACTTATCAAATGCCTTGTCAAAAAGGCATGTTTCCCAAATGCCTATATCAAACTCTCTGGGTAATGTGGATATAAATTTCGATACATGCATATGGCTTACTATAGTCATCAAATTCAGTAACTCTCCAAAAGTCTCTTAGGATCAGAAGAAGAAAATAACACAAACTAGTAAAACAGATTCTAACTTATCCTTCATGTTTTAAAATAACAAAAATTTACTTCTTTTTTTTCCTAATTCAGTTTCTCTAACTCTTGCTGCAGAACAAAATTTCTATTTTCCCATGCCTGCCAAGCCCTCTTCAATCTCTGACAAGTCTTTTGCCTGTTAACATATTAAAAGAGAAGAAAAAAAAGAAAGATGATACATAATAAAGTTTTCTCTGTAGAGGCAAAAGCACCAAATGTCTGTTAAAAAATGCAGGTAAATAAAGATAAACAGTGGCTTTGGACCTTGCCAACTGGATGATTCATCATAGAGCTACTTCCCTGAGATATATTTGATTCTAACAACATTTATGCAATATACCCAGGCTCAGGCATGACGCCTCCTGCCACAAAAGGCAAAGCAAACTCCTGCTCTACTTAAGAGCTCTAAGCTGCATTATTATCTGCTATTACTACATTAAATTGGCAGAAAATGAGTCCTTTCTAATAACATTATACATCAGCGCCAATATCTTATTTTTACCTATGTAAATTTTAGCACTTCGTAATCTTTTAAGTGTACCTGTCTGAGGATTATTTTATTATTATTATTCTTCCAATGCTTCACATAAAAAATATGATGTCAGGTCTTTAGGGAAGGGACCGTGAGAAAAAATGAGGACAGTATCAAGCACTGGGAATACAATCTGCATTAACATTTTCTCAATTATGACAGTGATGAGTCAACTGTAAACTGGTACTGAAAAAAAATAATATCTAAAAAGTACACTAAAAGGGTTTGATCCAGCAGATTCCACCAGCTACAAACACAGGTTTTAGTCTTTCTTGAATGACTGTTGTGGTTTGGGCTGGGTTAGGCAAGACAAGACGACAGATGCTCTCCCTTACCTCTCGATCCAAGGACAGTAAGAAGAGAGATAAGACATGAACATAGGGAAAACTACTTTAATGAAATAGTAATAATAAAATTAAAAGGTAATAATTAAACAGATACTACATATACAAGACTGTATTAAGCTCTCAAGGAGATGTCACTGGGATGCACTGGGAAAGTTCCAGATGGAGGCAGCGACACATGGGAATCAGATTCTGGATCCAGCTTCACAAACACACAGAGCAGGGCCACAGGCAGATTAAGTAACAAGGTCCTCCTTAGTCATCAAAGAAGGACACCCATTGAAGAAGAGCCAAGCCAGTCCTTTTGGTCCCTCAGCTTTTATACTGAGCATGGCAGATGGGATGGAGCACCCTATTGGTCAGTTTGGGTCACCTGTCCTGGCCACGCCTCCCCACAGGTGCAACCCGTCTATGGGGTAAACAACCAACTCATCAGACTCTGGTTGCCACAGCAGCAAGTGTAAACAAGAACCTCTCTCACTGAACAGAAAGCTGGCTCTGTTCCACCCAAAACTTGTTCAATGAGGTGAGATCATGTGCAAGGATGGTCCAAACAATTCGCACCATCTTGATGAGGGCATAGATAGCTAAAATGAGATTTTCATGAATGCAAGTTCAGAATTAGGCATTTGCATCCCTTTTCAGGTCAATGATATGTAAGAATGATCCTCCTGGGCCAGACCAAAAAGCCATATAGTTCAGTATCCCATTGCTGTAAACTCCTTCACACATATCCTTTGAGTACACGCAAAAAATTTAATATTATCATCTATCTAAGGCTGGTTGACATTCACTTTGTGCTTAACTATGGTTACGAAAAATGCCAAACGTAACTATTATTGCTGTGTAACTGCAGTAATGAGGAAATTCAAGAGACAGAGAAGCAGTTTATACAATGAAGAAGATATTATAGTCCACCATAATGTTAATGAAGGTCTATAGATGCAGAGGTGCTATTGTGTGGAGGAGGATGCACAGATTGGGAAGCACACAAACACAGCATAATGGCTACGTAGTGTGGACCAAACACATGGTGCTGCTAATGACTGGAGCCATATGGAAAAAGGAATTACCCAGCCAAAAAAAAAAGAAAAAAATTATAAAAGATGATAACCAGTAGGAACATGTATGAAACAATATATAAGATACAAGTTAAATCTACATGAAGTTAAATTCTAGCTTGAAATCTACACTCAGCCATAGTCAGTTAAACATTTGCCATATTTTGAATACATAATATTCACATATTCATATATGTATCATATTGGCTATTAATGATAGAGCACTGAATAAAAAATTCCCTTCTGATTGGCTTGGGTATGAGTTTAAATCTGGTTCCTGGATGAAAAAACTGACCTTGGAACAGCAGGCAGAGCCTGAAGGGGCAGGTGAATGTAGGTCAGGACCTCTCACTAACTGCAGCCTGTAATAGCCCCAGGGTGAGCAGGAGCTGCAGACTTTCTGCAGCGTGAAGGTGTCTGAGCAAGAACTGCTCCTCCCTACTGACTCACTGTTAACCTAAAAATTGGCTGATAACTCGGTCAGTAGCAAGACAGGCGACGAGCTCAGGAAAATTTTCTGCAAGGTGAATAGCAAATGCAAGCCAAAAATTAATAAGCTTTGGTATGAAGATCCCAGCTCCTGAACTACTTCCCCAGCCAGCAGGACAGAGAGCATCCAGAGCGGTTCTGCTGTCCAGTTTTCCTGTTAACTTTAACCAATTTGCAAACAGCAGCACAAGGGGTCAAAGTTTTCCCACATATTTATTAAAGAAGAAGAAAATTTGCTAAATTATTTCACCTGATCAGCTGTTAATGCTGCATGGTTCACAGTGCTTTGCTTTCAAAGCTTGATGAAATGCTGCTATCACAAAATGGACTTTCCCACTTTGATCTCTAATTCCATCTTCAAATTCTGACAAATCTGTCAGAATCTCTTCCCTGCCCAGGTGAGGTCTAGCCCAGGAACTGGATCAGACAGTCGTCCTTGGGTCCTAAGCCTGGTCTTCAGTTATCACATAACTGCACACCCTATAATCCCCTTTCTTACACTGATCAAAGTCTGTTCTTAAACTCGTTCAAATTCTCCTTGCTCATATTGGCTGTCCCAGAACCTCACTTTTAATGGGTAGCAAGTTTCTTTTCATTTTGACTTTGTACAGATGGAAACAGCTTATTTTTTAGATAAAAGCATCTTTGCTTTTTGCACAATGTATTTGAACTTTGCCCTTCATATTTTAAGAAAATAAATTGCATATTTGACAGCTTTACTGTCATACTGGGTGTATCTCTGCAGCACATGGCAATAAATATTGGGGGTTTTCTGCCCAATCACTGAAACCAGCAGTATACAAGCTATTTCGAACCAATAATCACATTTTGTCTTTCCTCGGGTGGCACGTCTGTTCTCAGTATCAGAGATAGTGAGATCTCTGAGCACAGATACTATAGGGTATCTGAGCACAGATACTACAGCAATGCCCCACAGGAGCCTCTGCGGTGCTTGAAACTAGATCACAAGACAGCCTCTGAACACAACACAATAAAATACAACAACATTTCCTGGAGAGTGGGAAGAGGTGTCTCATTTGACGGGAAGAAGAATGAGCTTGTAAAGTAAGCTTTGAACATATTGTATCTAAAAAGTCCGCTGCCTGGTAGAAGCACAGCTCTTGTCTCTTCAGTTCATGAAAATGCTGTTTGCAGGTGATGGTAATATGCTGACCTACCTGAGATGCTGTGGGACCTGGCCCCACACCTTCTCACAGACACCCTCCTCCTCAGACCGGGTGGCCCATGCAACAGAAACTGGGGTGCACAACTGGGAGATCACTTGGGATGTACCCTCATGATTTCCCAGACTGTACAGAGCTGAGAGACTTGCCAAGGTAGTGCCTTCTCTCCCACAGCGCAGATAAACCAAAGCTATCACAGGAAATAAAATAATCCAGATCATTGTGGTTTTAAGGCAAACAGGATAAATCTTTTTAGGATAAGAATTCTGTTTCAGTCATCTTTCATCCCAGTTTGGCTGTTCCTCGTGGCACTCCCAGCCCACCCAGCAGCTCAAATTGAAGTCTGAGAAAGCATCAGACTTTGTGTAAGAACACCCTATTTTTATGGCACTTCAAGGCATATTTTGTCACTGCTCCAAGACTTTGTACAACAAACTATTTTCAACACTGTAGTGTTTTGGAACTTTTGCATGATAAACCTGCCAAGGAATGCAATTTTTCCTGGTTTAGAGACAGGAGACTCAGCCCTCAGCAGGTGTGGATAGGATCAGGACTATCAATTGATATCACAATCTTCTAAATTTACCCAAAAAAGAATATAATTTTACTTCCACATATAGACAGAATATATCATTTCATTACAAATTATAACATTGCCTAAAACATTTTACTTTAAAAATTTGATAAAGGTGCAATCTAAAACATTTGCTAGTCAAATATGATCAGATCTTATGGTATTAACATATCCTCTCTCCATCCAGCTTTCTTATAATCTGTTCATAATTTTTCATAGCAAGATAGTTTATTTTTCTTTAAACTTGTTTGTTCCAAACAAATTTTTTTGAGCTTCTGAAGAATCTTTCCTCTGAATTTGAAAAACATCTTGAGCCACACTTCCTAATGTTCCTAAAGCTGCTTTTTAGCCATTTTCCTTTCAGTTACCACCTCTGTCTTCATTTGGTTTGACTGGGTTTCCTGTTAAGGCCGTCAGTTCTAATGAGCATCCTTCCATCTCATTTTGTTGGGTATCAGCCCATTCAAATTGAGCTCTTTGTGAACTGCTGAGTGTTAACTCCTGTCTGTTTCAGTTGGCATCAAAGGGTGAGCATTTTCTACCCTCCACTACCTCTGTTACTCAGCATTTTCTATGATTTTGTCTGAAAGCACATAGATTTTTGACTGTCCCCAAACATGAAATCTCTAATTTAGAAAGGCACAGGAAGGAATTAATGAGAAGATAAAAGTAGCTGCAAGCAAATAAGTCAGAATCATAGAATCACAGAATGGTTTGTGTTGAAAGGGACCTAAAAGATCGTCTTGCTCCAACCACCCTGCCATGGGCTGGGACACCTCCCACCAGACCAGGTTGTTCAAATTCCCATCCAGCCTGGCCTTGAACATCTCCAGGGATGGAGCATCAACAAATTTTCTGGGCAACCCATTCCAGTGCCTCACCACCCTCACAATAAAGAATTTCTTACTAATATCTAATATAAATCTCCCCTCTTTCAGTTTAAAGCCATTACCCCTCATCTTTCACTACATGCCCTTGTAAAAAGTCCCTCTCCAGCTTTCCTGTAGGCCCCCTTTAGGTACTAGAAGTCTGATATAAGGTCTCCCAGGAGCTTTCTTTTCTCCATCTGAAAAGTCCCAACACTCTCAGCCTGTCTTCATAGCAGAGCTGCTTCAGCCCTCTGAGCACCTCTGTGGCCCTCCTTTGGACCTGCTCCACTAGGTCCATGTCCTTCTTATGTTGGGAGCTACAGAACTGGATGCAGTACACCAGGTGGGGTCTCATGAGAGCAGATTAGAGAGGCAGAATCTCCTCCCTTGAGCTACTGGCCACACTTCTTTTGATGCAGTCCAGGATGCAGTTGGCTTTCTGGGCTGCCAATGCATATAGCTGGTTCATGTTCAGCTTCTCATCCACCAACACCTCCAAGTCCTTCTCCTCAGGGCTGGTCTCAAGCCATTCTCCACCAACCCTGTATTTGTGCTTGTGATTGCCCCAGTCCATGTGCAGGACTTGCACTTGGCCTTGTTAAACCTCATGACATTTGCACAGGCCCGCTTCTAAAGCTTGTCCAGGTCCCTCTGGAGGACATCCTGTCCCTCCAGCGTATTGAGCACTCCACACAGGTTGGTATCATCAGAAAAGTTGCTGAGAGTGCACTCAATCCCACTCTCCATGTCACCAACAAAGACATTAAACAACATCGGTCCCAGAACCAACCCCTGTGGAACACCACTCATCCCTGACAACCACTTGGACATTAAGGCATTGACTGAAATTCTTTGAGCATGACCATCCAGCCAATTCCTCATCCACTGAGTGGTCCATCTGTCAAATCCATCTTTCTCCAATTTAGAGACAAGGGTGTCATGCAGGACAGTGTCAAATGATTTGCACAAGCCCAGGTAGATGATCTTCCAAAGCCTCAGCTCATTTCCTTTACTAGTCTACAAGGCACCACTCAAATGTTGTGAGAAGATGTAAGAAATGTTTTGCAGCTGTCACAGCTTTGTAAGTAAAAGCCCAAGGCAGAGGTGCTGGACTTACAGCTCCTACTTGGCTGCAGGAAACTCCTCAAACAGTTCTACTCACATGTACCAACAGATGGTTTCTCTCCCACATCTACTGCTTCCTCCTCTGAAACAAAAGTGCTTTGTCCAGTGGAGCTTGAAGAGCAGTGTTTCATTGCAACAGAAACATCTCTGTATCCAAATTAATAATTCAATATTCCCCATTAATTCTTTGAAAGACCTAAGACCTCCAACAGGAGTTGGTGGTAAAATGCAGCTAAGGCACACTGCTTGTGAGTCATTAAACATGAGCCACCAGACACTGAATTTGACAAGTGTTGTCGCTGATCCCAGGTCTTTTCCTATTTTATCATTAAAACTATCACAAATTTATTATTCTAAACCAAGTAATTAGGGAAATCAGCCATTTCTGAATTATTTTCCTTAACCTTGGCAATGAGAACAACATTTCTATCTTTTCTTGAAAAACTAACTTTATGTCTGCAATACCATTACTATATTCTGTGTAAAATCTATGACTCTTCCTAGATACCTCTTAATGTATTCTGAACACAGTCTATATGTGCATTAGACACTTCGGATTCATAACTAGTGTTAACCTACAGCCATTAAAAATACAAGGTCATTTTGAAAATGGAAAAAAGTCAGGCAAGCATCTTTCAAATTTGTACCTAGTTCTTTCCACTCCTCATTAAATTTCAATTGGTGAAATCTATTGGTCTTCTTTAATCTTTTATCGGGGGGACTATACCATATACAGACCATCTGGTGGTGAGTAACAGGTTAGCCACAGTGGGCTTTTAGGGGTTCATAAGAAACTAGACTAATATTACCCAACAGCTGTCAGTTCTGCTTATGAAAGGCAAGCTCATGCTCATATGATACCATTTCTTAGACTGACCCTTTCAAACAAGTTGTATAATAGTACAAAAGTGTTGGGAGGATTTTCTAGTAGAATTAATTATAAGCAGGTGCCCTGTGAGAGAAAATTAACTTGGTTGTTCATATGGAAAATCATAATACCTTTTCCCTGGCAAGCTCAGTTTTTCAGCACGTGAACATCTATTGCTTGCTTCAGAAACTCTGGGGTGATAAAGCTCTCCAGGGGAGATTCACCTGATCATCACAAAGCACAAAACAAGTAGTTCAACCAAAGATGCGAGGTGATGCTATGGAGCCCAGCTCTAAAGAAGAACATCTTCAATGTTAATGATGAGCCGACCTTTGAAAAATATCATTCATCACATCAATCAACAAAAACACTAACACATTTCAGGTATTCCTGATAATTAAAATGATTACATTTGATTGATTAAATTAGCAAGCAAAAAAGTGTTAAATTCAATGTCACAGATCTGGCATACGGAATGCATATATTTCACAGCATTATTTTAAGTGGTCCTCCATTTTCCATTTATAAGATATTATGTGAATAACCCTTGTTTTTGTCATCATATTTTATGGTTTGGAGAGATAAAAGCTTCACTACTACTTTACTTACTGTCTCCTAACGACATACATCTTTATATGCAGTTTGTGAGGCAGAAAGACCTCAGAAATACTCAGAGATGAAGTTATGTTAGCTTTAAAAATATTAATAGCATCCTTCCTTCTTCTAAATTACACCTGTCAGTCAGAAACAACAGTCACTGAAGAAGCCTCAATTCAAAACTCATGCAATTTGAACTCATTTCTGTATTTCTGGAAAAGAACATAGTTTGTTTTGCCTGCAGAGCAACTGATGTCCTTGTATTGATCACATACATTTTCTTTATTTGACTACTATTTTTTTGCTTGTCTTACAGATATCAGCATGCTTTACAGATGGGCATAGGATATTATCCATCCTGTTTCACACTAGAAAATCTAAGCTCCAGGTGGCAGAAGTGACCCAAGTCACCACCAATGCCGATGGAACCATGTAGCAAGACCACTGTCAGAGCCCAGAAGAGACTAGAACTGTCACACCAGTTTCTCCCCTGGATGTGTGTCAAAACTTCCTGCCCTCCCTCTTTGCAATATCTCAGCCATTCGTCCTATGGAAAGGTTTTCCACCAAGTATTGTGTGAGGAAGATGGTTCTTTCAACCCATCACATAGAATCATAGAATGGTTTGGGTTGGAAGGGACCGTAAAAATCATCGAGTTCCAACCCCCTTGCCACAGGTAGGGACACCTCCCACCAGACCAGGTTGCTCAAAGCCCCATCCAGCCTGGCCTTGAACACTTCCAGGGATGGGACATACATGACTTCTCTGGGCAACCTGTTCCAGTGTCTCACCACCCTCACTGTAAAGAATTTCTTTCTAGTATCTAATCTAAATATCCCCTCTTCCAATTTAAAACCATTGTCCCTTGTCCTGAGACTACACTTCCTCATAAAGAGTCACTCTGGCTCTCCTGTAGGCTCCCTTCAGATATTGAAAGGCTGTTATAAATTCTCCCCGGAGCCTTCTCTTCTCCAGGCTGAACAACCCCAGCTCTCTCAGCCTGTCTTCATAGGAGAGGCGCTCCATCCCTCTGATCATCTTTGTAGCCTTCTGTTGGACGCATTTCAACAGGTCCATGTCCTTTCTGTGTTGAGGACTCCAAAGCTGGAATCAGTACTCCAGGTGGGGTCTCACGAGCACAGAGTAGAGGAGCAGAATCACCTCCCTCGACCTGCTGACTACATTTCTCCTCATGCAGCCTAGGATGTGGTTTGGTTTCTGGGCTGCCAGTGCACACTTCCGGCTCATGTTGAGCTTCTCATCCACCAACACACCCAAGTCCTTCTCCTCACGGCTGGTCTCAAGTCATTCTCCACCAACCCTCTATTTGTGCCTGGGATTGCCACATCCCAGGTGCAGGACCCTGCACTTGGCTTGGTTAAACTTCATGCAATTTGCACAAGTCCACCTCTCCAGCCTATCCTGGTCCCTCTGGATGGCATCCTCTCCCTCCAGCATGTCAACCGCACCACCAAGTTTAGTGTCATTGACGAACTTGCTGAGAGTGCACTCTATCCCACTGTCCATGTCTCCAACAATGATGTTAAACAGCAACATGATACAAAATCCAGTAAAGTGCTTGTAGTATGCAAAAACTTTCAGTCTGTGGTCTTATCAAAGTGCTAAGTTATGCTCAGCAAATTTTAATATTTACACTTTTCCTACAGTGCCTATCAGAGCTATCAACCCCCAACTAATCATCCTTGCAAACAGCAAAAGCCACAGTGTGCTCTTTAACATACTGGAGAGTGACTGAGGTTTTAGATTTTAAAGTCGGACACTATATAAGAAATAACCCACTTCTTACATCTGAGCTGATTGACAAATACTCATGATCCTTTCACTAACATTCCCCAAAGGTCTACACTGATTCTTACAGTATCCCCAAGGTGCAGTGGCCACGTGCTTTATTGTTTCACCTGCATTGACTGCCTGTTCCATGTCTTTTCCCTTTTCTACAGAAGTTATGTGTGGCCAGCACATATGTGCACCTATTTCAGTCACCAAAATAACTTTATTTGTGGCCCAGGTACAGCACTTATATAATTTTTTTCAATGGCAGCTTTTTGCCTACCCTTGGAGAACAGCTTTGCAAGATGACCATAAAAAACGGCTTTTGCTGCCCTTCGGTTGCTAAAATGGTGTTCTGCAAGTGACAAATATGTTAATATTTTTCTTTATTTCTCCTCACAGTGAAACTAGAAATAAGAAATGCTGTCTTATCATCAGGTGGCTAGAAGTAGCTCATTAAATCACAGTGGGACTGCCACAGAATTTATCTTGCCTTGGTCTTGTCATCTGTTGGCTCTAGAAATTCACAGACCTGTCTAAGGGAATGTAAAAGACAAGAAAAAATTCATAGCTTGTTCACCTTACACCTCCTAGATCTGACAGAAGCATAGAATATCTTTGGCTTGAAATGACAACTGGAAGTTGTCCTGCCCAAAGCAGGAGCAGCAGAGTAGCTTGCTCAGGGCCTTGCTCCAGGGATGGAGACTCCACCAGCTCTCTGGAAAACTGTTCCTGTGTCCAACCAACCCTTGTATGCTCGTTGACCCTGGCTGGATGCCAAGTTCCCACCAAAGCCAGTCTATCATTGCCCTCATCAGTTGTACAGGGAAGAGAAAATAGAACCAAAGGCTCATGGGTCGAGATAAGGACAGGGAGGTCACTCCTCAGTTACCATCACAGGCAGAATAAACTTAACTCAGGGAAATTAATTTAATTTTTTACCAATCCAATCATAGTACAGTAATCAGAAATAAAAAATAAATCTTAAAACACCGTCTCCCCCAGCCCTTCCTTCTTCCTGGGCTCAACTTCACTCACGATTTTCTCTACCTTGTCCCCTCAGTGGTGCAAGGTGATAAGGAATGGGGTTAGTAGTCTGTACATCACAGGTTGTCTCTGCTGCTCCTTCCTCCTCAGGGAAGGACTCCTCACACTCTTCCCCTGCTCTAGTATGGAGGCTCTCCCAGGGGAGACAGTTCTCCATGAAATTCTCTAACCTGAGTCCTTCCACGGGGTGCAGACTACTCCAGTGTGGGTCCCCTCAGGGTCACAAATCCTGCCAGTAAACCTGCTCCAGTGTGGGATCCTCTCTCTCCATGGATTCATAGGTCCCACCAGGATCCTGTTCAAGCACAGGTTTCTCACAGGGTCATAGCCTTCTTCAGGCATCCACCTGCTCTGG
Organism: Scolopax mira; assembly: GCA_004320125.1. Lineage (NCBI taxonomy): Eukaryota > Metazoa > Chordata > Aves > Charadriiformes > Scolopacidae > Scolopax > Scolopax mira. The sequence continues at coordinate 140,743 of BJBW01007261.1, forward strand.
TGTAGGGTTCTCCACAGGCAGGTGGATATCTGCTTCACCATTAACCTTCATGGGCTGCAGGTGGACAGTCTGCCTCACCACAATCTTCACCATGAGCTGCAGGGGAGTCTCTGTTTCTGTGCCTGGAGCACCTCCTCTCCTTTCTTCTTCACCGACCTTGGCATCTGCAGAGTTGTTGCTCTCACATATTCTCACTTCTTTCTCTAGCTGCAGTTGTGCAGTTTTTTTCCCTTTCTTAAATATGTTATCCTATCTACCACCATCATTGATAGGCTTGACATGGGCCAGCAGTGGGTTCATCTTGGAGCTGGCTGGCATTGGCTCTATCAGATATGGGGGAAGCCTCTAGAAGCTTCTTACAGAAGCTACACTTGTAGCTACCAGAACCTTGCCTCAAAAACCCAATACACCTTGGGATGATAAATACTTCCTCCATGTTTTCCAGTTAGATTATTTTGCCAATTAGTAAAACAACTCAACAGAATAACAGGTTTCAAAAGTTATATTGAGGTTAACAGTTGGCTTACTGTCAGCAAGTGTATTTCAAAGGCTATATGAGTGTTCAAAATGTCTTGAGTGTCTTCTACAGCACTGGGGATTTAAGGAGGTTGGTTAAGAAAGTTTTCAGCCACTCATCTCTAAATTTTGTTTTTTAAAAAGATGTTAGGTGGGAGGGACCAAAAACCACAATGGTGTCTTTGGAAGTATAATCCTTGCCAGGCTCATCAGAAACACCATTTATGTTTACAGGTGCAGCTTCTGCATCTAGCCTCATTAAGCTAAATTCTGAGTGTGGCTGTTTCTTTAAACCTGTATGAAAAGTCGAGGGAAGTGAAACATAAAAAAAAAAATTTCATGATGTTTTTCTATGTTCAGAAAAAGGAAAAGAAAAGAGAGAAAATAGCTGTAGGGGTAATACTGTCTCTCTTTTTCTAATAAATTTCTTGGGTCAGTTTTATAGCAGAAAGTGATTTTCTGGGATCCTGTGCCATTGTCATAAATGACACAGTAGCAGAAGGTGATTCATTTTGAACCATCAAAAATCAGAGGGTAAAAAAAAAAATCATAATTGCCAAAGTTCAACTCCTGACACAACTTTCAATTTGAGAAGGGCTCACAGCAAACCGAGCAACAGCAATGCTCACACTCCTCCCCTCCCAAGCAGGGTGTAAACCAGACAGCAGCAGAGGATAAGTCAGCTTGTTAACTTGGATGTACTTTCACCATTGCATAAATTATTTGCCTTTGGAGGAATGGAAATGACAATGGCTTTGTTATTATATTCTTAAGAGAAAAAGAGAGAGAATTTTAGTCTGAACAGAGAAAGCACAGGGGGAATTTTGAAAAGAGGTAGGAAGAGCTATATACCAGTAAAGTGTGAATTCCTCTATATCCATCTCACACCACAGAAACTTCAGCCTACTCTCAGCTCACCTGGAGCACTTTGCTCAGCACAGAGCCCTGTGCTCTTGCTCTCATGTGATGGATGGTGCTTTGAATTCTCTAATCCCTCCCCAGATTCAGCAACAACTTCACACAGACTTAGGAGGAAGGCTGCACCTGTCCAGCACATTCTTGCGTTTCCTATCACATTTCCATCATGCAGCATTGTGAAATATCATTTTCAGTCCTGAGACCCGGTTTCTCCTATTTTCCTTGTGTGACTGGCTTTATTGTGACTGGAGACTGCCATGCTGACCTCACCACATCTTCCAGCCTTTTCTTTGCACACAACCACCTTTGAATTAGTCTTTTTTTACAGAGACAAGGATGAGTATTGCAAAAAGGGGAGTGGGGCTGAGGAAGGAAAAAAACTGAAAGGAGAATTTTTTCCATTTTTCTTACTCAAGGTGGTTAAATTTTTCCCCAAAATGAGCAGCGTTCATCATTAGCCCAAGGGAAGAACACAGTGGGGTGTCATGTGGCCCCATCATTAAGCATTGCTTTTTTAAAAGGAGAGCAGAGGAGTTGCACAGACCCAGAGAGGTTGTTTACATTCAAATAGGGTGTTGAGGGATATTCCAGGAAGAGGAGCACAAGTGGACTTAGTCACAGAGAGAGGGCTACTTTGGACCACCAAGGAATACATTGGGATTTTATTACCAACAGATCTGGTTGGTAATAGTGATGGCACTTGCTTTTTCATTGTAATTGTAAGTAATATTGAAGATCAAGATAAAGTCCCTGGACCTTCACTGGCAGTATGACAGCTCTCAGACAAGCTAGACTATATCAGGAGATCATTCCTCAAGCTTGGACCCCCATCAGTAGGGCTGTCACAAGCCATGAGTGTTTGGGTCACAGAGTGCATGGACAGGCTCAGATGTAGAGGTACGCTCAGATAGTGAATTCTTGCTCTATTGAAAGAAATGGGGAAAAAATTGCATTTACTTCATGTTGCTGTGTTGGAGGAAATAATAGGTCTGCATAGAGCACCCTCTGTTACTTGTCAGAAGGGTCAGTGAGATACTCAGGGAGTTACTGGGGTGAGAAACTGAGTTTTTCAGTCAAAGGAGGACCTCTAACTTGCACATTCCCTGCTCCTGCCTCTACCTTTCCCCTTCCAGCCAGGTTTTGCTGCATGCCTTCTGACAAAGTAACATTTAAATTTCTCTTGTGCTTTTAGAGATTTGAACCGTACGCAGGCATTGATGTTTTTAGCATAAATGTATTTCAATAAAGGTAAGGCAGGAAGTTTTATTTCTGTAATGTAGCCACAAACACTATATTTGGATTTCAGGCAAGAGCCTGATTTTATGTACAAACACCACTAATGAGCCCCTCATTATGAGCCCCTGAGCTTGCCATGCAGCTCAGGAAGGCAGGAGCACAAGGCACTTTGTGTACCACACCAAGTGTGAGATCTGGGACAGAGGTCCCAGATCTGTAAGTGGGACCTCTGCCACGACCAGGTGAATTTCTTCCACCCCAAACATCCCTCTCATATTCTCACAGACACCAGAAAGGCCACAGCACACCTCAGTTGCATGCGTGATGGGATCGTGTTGGTCAGTGAGCACAGTGGTTTGCTTTCAGGGTGGTGCAGGTGTATTTCACTGGTCAGATCCTCCACCTGATGCACCTTGGTTTGAAGCACAGTATGGTGACTTCACTGCACAGGAGGAGATTTGCCTTAATAGAAACAGCCCAGGCTAGAAACACCTACAGCCACCTATGCCAATACTACACCTGACACTGGTCCCTACAACTAAGCTGTGCTTGTCCCCTGGGGCTTATGGATGAATCTGTGAAAGCATGGTGGTCAGAGGAGGGGTAAGTCCATGCTGTCAGCAAGACCAGCAGAGATGTGCAGCCCTGTCCCTCAAGCTCCTGGTGTTCACAAACACAGTATTAATATCCTTGCAACTCTTCACCACTGTTGTCCTAAAGCTGGATTGACCTACCCTGAAGCATTTCCAGCATCTCTGTTACAGCCTGTGGTGTTCCACAGGCCACCAGGGTGCCTCTTAACAAACAAGATCTTCCACTTCTGTGCTTGGTGAAGTCCCTTCGCCTGGTACGTTTGCACATCCCTCTGGTCTGTGATCAAGAACTGGTTTCAGTGTTCACAGCTGAGCACTATACCTGCATTTTCTTTTATTTCCATTAGCCACCCAGGGAGGAAAGAGATGACCTGTTAGAAAACTGTGATTTACACTTGGATCTTCCTAAGAAACAGGGACTTATTACTGAAACTGGATTACTTATTCCTATATCTTATTCACTCACACAGTCCCCAACAGTTGGCAGTCGCCAACAGCTAAATTATAGGTGATATTACAAAATATGTGTAGCTATAATACTTGCAGCAAACACCAAGAAGAAAGGAGAGATTTTATGAATTTTTTTCCTTGCTTGTGTGAAAAGTCTCTCCTCTTTCCTCTGCTCTTTGAGCTAATATGATTTAGGAATATTTTAAAAATAAACATCCCACGGCATATCAGGCTTTAAACAGCTCTGTAAGATCTGTTAGGATAAACTAAAGATTAACAAGTTTTCTAAAATTTACGACCACTTGAAAAAACAGAAAAGAAAAAAAGCCAAATATGTGCTAGTCTTGTGCAAAACAAGCTACACCCCATCCAAACTGTATTGATAAATTGTAAATCTGCCAGCTGCATTAAAATCTGCCAATTCCTGAATTTTCTTGTTAGATGAATGTCAGTGATAATAAAACAGCAGATTTGTCTGAATACTGAAATAAGAAATTTTTCAGCACTTCTGGGTATATGAGAAGCTGAAATCTACCCAGTAAAACCTAATGATGGACACAATCAGCCATCGCCCCAGGCCTCAGGCTTGCCCCCTGAGCCCCATCAGCTAATTTAGAAGTCCCTTGGGCAGCCAGAGAGGTTCCTGTGCCCTCCCTGGCTCCCTACCAGTGCCCTTCATGGACAACTTCAGGGACCATTCATATGAACAAATTCCAGCCATTGCCATGATATTACACCAACATACAAAAAGTAATTTAAGAGTCTGGGGAAAGAAAGAGGAATAAGGAGTAAGAGGCCATATAACCTGGTGAGTAGAGATCCCTCAGAAAGAGAGAAATCAGAGTGTTTGTTCCCATTTCTCATGCTGTTTTCTTTAAATTATTAAGTGGTTGCTTTAGATATTTAAGCTAGCAAATTAAAATTAAATTTCACACATGCACACAAAAAAATTTCATGAGCATTCCTGTACTTCTCGGATTAATCAATCAAAGCAAGTCATGGAACATGGAGGGAACAAAGAGATCAGGTCTATTGAATGAAATCTAGGCCAGCTATTAAATTCGTGCAACTAAGAACTGGTGCATACGTCCATCAGAAGCAACCTATAAAAGAAACTGTGGTTCATATGATTTGTCTTCCATGCCTGCGTAAAATGCTTACGAGAACTATAAAACATATAATGGGAAGAATGATGCTGGAGGCCGAAATCTGAAAAGGACACATTTTTCTTTCTGTGAGAGCCCCAGCCCCTCTGACCCAGTCCCACCTTCTAGCAGGCTGAGCAGCACACTGCATCCATTTGTCCCATGCATCTGATTTATTAGTTATGATAAAAGAAAAGGAGTAACATGATTTGTGAATAAAGCAAATAATGGACAAAGAGGACTGCTGGGCTGATCACAGACTTTTGAGACCCAAGCTATCCATCAAACTTACTTCTCTTCCTATTCCTATTATCCATCACCTTTTCCTTTAGATAGGCTGTCAATAAATTTTGTGTCAGCAGGTCAGAAGAAATGACAGAGTTCCCAGCTTCAAAGGACAAATAAAGCAAAAAAATGAAGGCAAAGGACATCAGGAAAACTATAAAATACTTTCTTTGCTACATCCTGAACTACAATTGTTCACACTGAATACAGATAACACCACCAACTAGATTGAGTAAGTAGAAGAGATATATATATATATACACAATCACTATATTTATATATAGTAGATATATAAAGATAGACAAACATAGAGATATAAAAAAACCCTAGGATAATAACACAACTAGGTCAGACATATCACATATTTAATGAAGTAATTTTGGTTTTTCTTTCTGAGAATGTTTCCCACATCACAATTCTGATAGAACCTTCAAACATCCAGAACTAGAAATATTGTATGCCTTGGTAATGACCGACTGATCAAACTTAAGGGAAATGCAAAGGGTATATTTACAGGGGATCCTGACTATGAACATAGTCATAAGAGTCCAATCTGATGCAAAATAAAAGTAGAAGAACCTGGCATGATGGACCAGATTCTGACCTACAGTATTTACCCATGTAATCATGGGCTCATCAAGGTGAAGCATTCACAAGCTTGATGAAATCAGCAAATAGCTTCGCTGCAGTCTGATTCTATGAATTACAGTAAAAAAACCACAGTAATTCCAAAGACGGATGTATACAAATATACAATCCCAAGCAAAGTAAAATTGGAACATGTTCCTTGACCTCTCCCTTTGACAATGCCATCTTCCACTCAAATGGATGGTGTGTGCTGAATGAGGCATGTTTAATAAAGAAAAATAATGTTCTCTATGTGCTTTCCAAGATTGAATACGATGTTCTATCAAAATGCAAAATGAACTAATTCAGCCATTGCAAATGAATAGATTCACAAAAGAAAAGATAAACTTTCCACTTCTCATTTAATTTATGCTATTATGTTTCCATTCTTCACTGCACTGAGAAAACAGCTTTGCCCATTCTCTAAAGTATTCCAACGTTATAAACTTTAATAATCAAAACAAAAACAAATAACCATTATTAACCGCTTGAGAGAATATTTTAAATGAGCATGAGAATAAAGAAAATATTCCTAATTCACAGGTGTTTGCAGGTTTTGCCCTAGAATTCTCCCTAAGGGTGCATACAAAAAAAAAGTACAAGAGCTGGATGCAGCAGGGGACAGAGACATAGTGCTGAGGACAGAATTTTGTTTTCCACACAAAATCTATTCTTACAAAGGTTGCTAAGGGCATCTAAAACCTTTAAAAATTAAAATCTTATATACTGGGGTTTTTCTTACTTGTGTTAGATGCAGATTGAGATACAGATCTCTGAGGATGGGTCTAAACCAGAGGTTTGAAAAATTTATTGTATCCATGTCGTTTCAATTGCCTCTAATGATTTCACATTCTAGTTTTGTTAGGCAATATCTCACATTTATCCCTTGCTTGCATTCCAGAGTTACACTTAAAAAATGCAATGTTTAATTTAGCTGAATGTTCCTCAGTTTAGTACAGAGCCAGCAGGCTGATGGAGCTTCTTTAGCTGCCTTTTAAGGAGGGAGGGGGTTCTGAAGCACAAATATGTCACTACAGATCGCAACATAGCAGTATAAGAATCATCCTAAAATTTTAAGTAATCAAGGACTCCTATTCCATGTCTGAAACAAACCCCCACAATTTTCAATGATTTATACAGATCTTGAGCTGGGGTGGTATCTTCAGGCAGCCTAGTCTCAGTGATTAGATAGAAAACCAACAGCAAATCTTGGTGGTTTTCACTGTTTTTACAGCCAGGCCTTTTCCTGAAGAGGACAAATGTCAGAGTTTTGTAATCATGCATTGAATGTCTGTAAAAAGCCTTAGAATTCTCTCATGGCACAGATGAAGACACTAGAACTGTTCTCCCATTTTTGCATAAGACATTTTAATGATTATTCTAAAAATTTCTTAATCAAAGTTCTATTTTTCATTTTTGATCCATTAAAGAAAATCCTTGATTTACTACCATGTATCCAGTAGTAATAACACTACCTGGCATGTTTCTGGTTTACAGGCTAGAAAATACCAAATGTCATTTTCCTTCAAGTACCTCTAATGAAATGCATTTTTCTCTTTCCTGACATGTATAAATATGTATCTAAAGGTAGTAATTTCACTGCATCTTTTCCCTTTTGTGCAAGTGCTTTAAGTTACCCACTCACCTAAAGGAGTGTTTTTGTACTCTAATGCAGGTTTCGGTCCTGCTTTGTCCTTGAGTAAAAAATCTGAAGGAGAACACATATCCAAGATTCCAAGATGCATTTTATGTAAGGCCTTAGCTTGTCATCTTCTGAGTAAACAATCATGGGAGTTCTTTTAGCAAAAAAGAGGCTGGTTCTTTGTTGTGAAGCTCGGGCAAAGGGCAACAAGCTATGTATATTGTAACTGTATAAGCGTTTCCTCTGGCTCAAAATCATGGAATGGTTTGGAAGGGACCCTAAAGATCATCAAGCTCCAACCCCCGTGCCTTGGGCAGGGACACCTCCCACTACATGAGGTTCCTCAAAGCCCCATCCAGCCTGGCCTTGGACACTTCCAGGGTTGGAGTGTCTACAACTTCTCAGAGGGACATATTCCAGCATCTCACCACCCTCAGAAGAAAGAATTTTTTTTCCAATATCTAATCTAAATCTATTCTCTGTTTCAACATCTAGTTGGTTTTAAGCATATATAAAAATAAATAGTTATACACAATGTATAAAATTTTGTCTTTCATCTTCAGTAATTCTCCAACTTTCTTTCTTAGCATTTATGTAGAACTGTGCTCTTCTCCATTCTGTCAGCAAAATTAAATAAATGATGTTATACAGTGATTTTTACCAAAAATATTTTCAAAATTCATAAATTTTTGACTGGACAGACATGCCCACTCACCTAACCAACTGTTCTCTTAATGAGAAACTGAATTCTTATCCATGTTGCACTTTCAAGTCAACCCCATCTCTCCATGACTCTGCAAGTCACATCTCAGAGAGATGCCACTAGAGAAACACGCAATCAAATTCCTGCACACTTGAGAAGCAGCAACTGAACTGGAACAATGGAAATACCTATGGTGTCTGGAAAACTTCAGGTACCTCATTACTTTAAGAGGTGCATAAGTCCTTAAAGACATTTAAGATACTCTAATCCTAAACTGCAGAATGGAAAGAACTGTTTTGTCACAAGGATTTCCAAGCTGCTGGGGTTATAAGCACTATACCTGAGCTACCTGGCTTTCAGGCCACTTGGTTTGAGACATTTCCATCCAGGGTTTTCAGCAGCCCAGTCTCCCTTTAGAGGATGATGACTGGTAATATTTTCTTACTTCTCTGTCAGCAGAGCTTCAGTTCAGGGGTCTTAGGAGACTAATGACAATCCACCTTTCTAGGTGCATATATATGTGTGTGTGTGTGTTTTGTCCAAATGCCACATACCATTTTACTTTTACTCGTTGCTCTTATTATAAATCGACCTTCTATTGTTCATTCGAAAAGTCTTGCTTCTATATCTCATTTTCCTCATTTCATTTATTGCTCCTGTGAAGCAACATACTTGAAAAATTACCACTTTACACTAATAATGTATTAACACTGTGTAACAGCTTGATGAAAGTGGCAGTTTAGAACATGTTTTAGCATTTCTCCATTCTACTTTTATGTAAAGGGAAACATTTCCAATTATTTAATGTTGTATTAACTTCCAATTTGCCTTATCTAGCTGTGATTTACCATAAGATTCCATGCTGGGACTGGGGATTCCTTATAAATTATGCCACACAAATCAATTAAAAAAAATTAAAAATCAAAGACATCACAGTATAAAAGTGTTTCATAACCTAGATTTTTATTGGCTTATATAAACTTTAATTAAAGTTAACTAATTAATTTTAGTTTGTTTATCTGCCATTCCATAGCAAAATTGAGTACTCTGCTGCTTGTTTCCTTTTCCTGTGTTATTTTGATATTAGTCAGACTGTTTGCACAGTAGAGTGCTGAAAGGTCTGGAAATTACATGAATATAAATTAAATGAAAATAAAGCACTGGGAACATCCTCGGATGTAGTTTGACATTTACAGTGATGTTGCACCAGGGATTAGACCCTCTAACAGTGACACTCCAGGGAACAGTATCGTTGAATCACTTGACATGTGCCTGACGTAGCAGGAGTTCAAAGACAGCATTTGTGGAAATAAACAGCAAGGAAAACAGTGCTGGGCCGTTAGAAAGTAATGCAAAAATGCCACAATCTGTAGGGTACAACATCTCTCAAGCCAAGTGTTTCCTTTCATCCTTAACAAATTGTTAACTCTTCACATAATGCCAGTTATGTCAGTTCTCTCCATTTATCTATCTGCCACAAATCACCTCTCTCACCTCTTCAGCAGAACGTTCATGCCTATTTGGTGTAAAATTTTAGATAAAAACCACACAAACTGATAAATATATTTTGGCTAAAAATGCATGAACTCTATCTGGAACAATAATGAACCTCATTAGATCAAATTTCTCCAAATTTCCACTTAGTTTAGTAACAGTCACAAAAATTTACTATTATTTACTGACAGTGTTGGCCATTCCAATACATAAACTTTCTGGGAAATCTTCCTAACAACTATTTATTGACTAAGGTCTCAAGATTTCAATGTTGAGAATGCACATATTTACTCGTTTTGTGCATCATCTTTACAAAGTAAATATTCAAAATTTCTGTCTACCAGTGTTTCTAGTTCTATTACATCTTTTTTGAGGGAGGATAACACCACACGTGGAAGTCAAGATCTCTGGCTTTCTGAAAACCTGATTTCTACAACTGCATAATAATGTTTTTCTCCTTATGCTTTATGCCTCCTTTATAATCCCCAGTGCTTTACTTGCCCTTCTTGCTGTTGAACTCCACACAGCATCCAGAGAACAATCCAGAATGGTTTCATGATTTCTCCCTTGCATAGTAATAGTTAGAGCCTACCATGCACAAAAATAGAGCAATTTCCCCCCCTCTGTGCATTCATTTACATTATTGCCACTGAATTTCATCTGCAATTTTATTGCCCAGTTGTCCAGGATTTCAGGATCCTTTTGTATATGTTGACATTCAGCTTTTTCAGAACGAAGCAATTTTGTACCATCACCTGAGTTGTTTTCTTGGCTTTATTTTTTGCCTCTTTTTCTGATCATTTATGAATATCTTGAGCAGAACAGATCCCAACAGAGTTTTTTGTGGGTTAACTAAAACCAATAATTATCACCCCCTTTGTTTCCCCCCTTTTAGCTAGTTTCGTTGCTCCTCTATAATATAAAACTTCTGATCAATAAGAAAATTTGAAGAAGGGCCTCGCTAAAAATTCATGAACATGATGCTAGGACTGATGGAACAGTCGTGTGCATGTACCTTGGCTCTTACTGCAGCAGAATCCATGGCACCTCTTCCCCACTGTATCACCCATATACATGAGTCTTTCCATCGTTTTCTTTCCATAGCTCATATTTCCACATGGGATGCAAGAATTGGTCTCCTGCAATGCAGCCACCTCTCCTTACAGGCTTTTAAGGCTGTATTGGCATTGTTTGCTAATCTTTGTTTCCCCTCTGCTACTAAGATGTATTTAAACATTACATACTCCTAGTAATAGTTCATCAGTTTTACACTTCAGTTCCTTAGAGAGCTTTAGGGCAAAAGCATCTGGGCCTGGCAATTTTTAACTGTAAATTTTATTGATTTTCTGTAGAAACATTTCTACTGAGGTCTCAGCCCAGCACGGGTCCCACCTCTGCTGTGAAGCCTCATGCAGAGATCCATTGCACTGGCCCCAACACTACCTTGCGGCCCTTCCACCACCTCCACCCCAGCCCCACAGGCGTCCTGCAGGCCCCATCTCACCAGGGTTTGTGAAGGTTTCCATCATCAGCTTTTAGGTCTTCAGGAAGACATGCCTTGAAATCTTTTCCGATCCATCTGCTATGGTTCTACATTTCAGCTATCAGAACTTTTTTTTTCTACTTTCCCCATTTTCATGTTTTAAAGGGTGTCTTTACTACTCCTAATGGCATCTTTTACACTGCGCGTTTCCCCAGACATCTTTTTTCCCCTTCTAAACAAACTTCTTTTTAACAAAGTATTTACATTTATTCCAGGCATCTAGTAGAGCATCTTTAAAGAAACTCCATGCCCCTGCAAGCTTCTTCTTTAATTGCTTTTCTTCATTCTATGCTGTTCCCTCTACAAAAAGCAAAACTTACTATATTGGGGTTTTAGTGTGCACATTTTTAACCTCTGAGGATGTTGAGTAAAAAATAGTATGTTCACTGACACTGATACTGCTAGCCTCTTCTACAGTTAAATCACATTTGAGGTGCAATGAAGTACTCACAACTAAATCACCAGCTGATTTTTCTCCTTCAGCTTCCCTGATTATTTGATCCAAGAAAGAAGCACTAACATCTCTAAAGCACTAACATCACCAAATCCTATCTGGTATTCCCTCTTTGCTTAGGGAAAAGTGGAACAGAAAGTGTCTCCTGATCCCTGCAAATCAAGACCGGTTTCCTTCCAGAAGCATAGTCTCTAGACAATCTTATCTTTAAAACAACCCCAAGTTATTTGGACTAAAGTCCACTTATTCAATAAATGGATGCAAGATAAAGAATTGGGAATAAAAAGAAGGTCAGATTAATGGTTCCTCCTCCAACATTAAACGTTGAGAATCTACATTACTTGCTGAAGTGCCGTAGCTGCTGCTGTGCTCTTGAAAGCTTGTTCAGCAAAGCAAAACCTCAGGGTACAATCGACCGTGCTGCTCCTGGCCGCTGGAATGAAATGGGCGTGCATGTTCAAAGAGAGCTCTTCTTTCCATTATCTCCACTGCTTTCCCAAATGGGGATTTGCATTTGCAAATCGGGTAACACGGGAACTAAATGGAATAATTATACTAGGCAAACTAGTAACAGAATTAATGTTGCACGCATGCATTAGCGTTTAGTAGCGTAAATTCAAAAATCCACCCAAAAGCAGCAATTATCTTATGACATTGGAAAGAATTCTGCTTTTTGGGATCATCATATTCCCTACATATTCTCTCTGAAAGCTCATTTAGATTCCTGTAAATTAAAACACAACACTACTAAGCACTGTAGA